>CM044001.1:31817350-32012350 GCA_024085815.1 Flaveria linearis | reverse complement strand
ATTCTTTTTTTTTTGTGAGCCCATTAGTCATTAGTGTCAAGTAGATGTGCACAAATAGGTTAATTTAAAATAATAGTGTCTGTTAATAACGGAACTACTTATTTTAAGGGAAAATAAATTAGTTTTTAAATTAATCAATTAGGTTAAGAGAAAGGTTCAAATACAAAGTATTTTAAAACCAAAAAGTATAATAATGATTAAAATGTTGACACGTGTCATTTTGATCAAAATTAGGTTGGGGCAAAATTGGTAGTATTCCCCCTTTTTTAGTTCCACTTTTTTTATAAACATTCATAATTTTACATACAATATTTTTTTTTAAAAAAATTATACCATAAACACAAGTATTTTTATATGTAAAACACTTGTAGTGTTGATGTAAAAAAACAATTTTTAACTCATTGTTTAGTTTCATCAGTTTATTATGTAATTTTCTGAATTGATGAGGAATACGCAATTATTTAATGAGAAATATAAAATGAACTTGAAAAATAAAACGTTTACATTTTTTATTATTGTATATACGAAAAATCATCATTTTAAGAAAACATAATGCGTAACACAATTGTCAACGTTAGACACAATGGATAATACAATGAAAGGAACTAAATTCGATGATTAGCAACAGACATAATGAGTTGCTTGACGAGAATTACACAATGACATGATCAGTATTATATAATAAACTAAAAAACATAAAAATTACATTTTTTGTATTGTGTTATTTGAAAATAATCATTTTAAAAACACACAACACATAACATAATAGTCAAAAAGACACAATGGGTAACATAATGACCAACACTAGACTCGATAATTAGCGATAAATACAATGAGCTGCTCGACGAGTATTACACAATGACCTTATTAAAATTTCACAATGAACTGGAAAACACGTAAAAAATAGATTTTTAGCATTGTGTTATTTGAAAATCACCATTTTAATAAACACAATAGTTAACATTAGACACAATGGGTAACAAAATGACTAGCACTAAACTCGAAATTAGTAATAGACACAATGAGCTGCTTGATGAGGATTACATAATGGCCTGATCATAATTACACAGTGAACTGAAACACATAAAAATTTATATTTTTAACATTGTGTTATTTGAAAATCATCATAATGGTCAACATTAGCCGTAATGGTCTGATGAATATTACACAATAACTTGATATTATATAATTAGTTGAAGAATATTTTACAATAAGCTGAAATAATTTGAAAAAAATCTTGGTTACATCTTGCAAAATTATAGGGTTTTATAGATGAAAAAACACTTGTTTTAATGGTGTAATTTAAAAAAAAATAATTTTCTATGTAAAATTTACGAGCGTTTAAAAAAATATGAAAGTTGAAAATGTGGTTAAAACTAAAATACCTTTGGCCTATCATTTAAAGTTTTAACTATTTATAATTATACCACCGAATTTTCTTAACCCTTAGATATAATATCTAATAGATAATAATACTTCTCACCTATTTTAGTTTTTTCTTCATTTCTACGATAAACCCACCCTTAAGATAATAATCGGTTTTGGGCAATGTTCTCAGAACCGGATCGGACGTCGAACCGGACGGCTTACTGGTTTGGTGGTCGGACCGGTCGGACCGGTCGGACCGGATGGACCGGATTTAACTATATTTTAATTATATTTATATATGTAATTAAATATAAGTAATTTATATATGATTTATACATATATTTTATAGTTATATATAAAACTTAACTATATTTGTATATACAAAGTACTAATTTATGGTTTAACACCCCGTTTTTACCCACTAAAATCAAAAAAAAAAAAAAAAAAAAAAAAAAAAATCAAAATCCGGTCGGACCCGAACCGGTCGGCCGGTCCAACCGCCGACTCGGTTCGAACCGGCCGGTTCAAAGCTCCAAAAACGAACCTATATCGACCGGACCGGACAGGCCTCCGATTCCCGGTTCGACCGGTCGGACCGGCCGGTCCGATCCGGTCCTAACAACATTGGTTTTGGGGTATTGAAAACCTAACTTGTTTAACTGGTTAGGTTATTAACGGAATCAATTAACCAATTTCTATTTAAAAATGCCAGTCCTTTTTTAGCTATACATTATTAAATAATCATTTACCACTAAATATATCATATAAACATAAAACACTTTATTTTCTTTTATGTTAGTTAAATTTAAAAACTACAAAACATCGGTTAGTCACAAAAAAAATATAAAATTTAAGATCATTTATGTATTTAATACAAAACAATCATCGCTAGTCATCCTCGTTCTCTGTTATGTGTATGTGTTCAAAATAGAATTCAAGTACATGTCGTAAGCAATGTTCGATTGAAGTTGACGGTTATGACATATACTTCAAAACATCCACATTAATTTTTAAAGAGAATAGAGAGCGTTTTTTGAGAGACTATAATCAAACTAACTCACCCACTACCTTTTTCTATGAACATATGAAAGTAAATAAGCCAAAAATTGAAAAGCTTATAGCCGTTACTGACGAATCCATAAATTTTTGTCATGGGGGTTAGATTTTAGGGTAGGATGTCTGTTACTAAATATTCATTTTTTCGGTATAGTATGGTCCGGTTCGGTTCAACTCGGGTACGATCCAGTCAGACGATAAGAAGATAAAACCAATTATAGCAAATAATTTAATAATTGATCAACCAATAATTTTTAGTTTTCAAACTAACATTAACATGCAGCACTAGAGGTGTAAATGAGTCAAGACGGTTTGTGAGATGCTCGCTAAAAGCTTGGATCAAGTTGAGTTTAAATAAGCTCGAGCAGGGAACTTCTGAACCTAATTGTGATAAAAATAATAAACAAGAGAGTTAGATCCGGCTGGAACCTGAGCTTAACCCGAGCTCAAACTCTCTTAACACACAACATGTGGAGCTTTAGACTGAGCCTAATTAATTTGATCTAGAAATCTACTAATCAATATTTTAATAATTAATTAACTATAAGGTAATTTGAACTGATAATGTATATTTATTAGTTCTAAAATTTTGTATAACAGGTGCTAATTAGGTTAAAATATACTTATATTCGCAAAATATCAAAATCTTAAGTTGTTTTTTTGATGTCGGTGTTAAAAGACGGTGGCAAAATTTCTTGGGTTCGAACTCAAAATTTGCTAATACAAAGTATATTTCATGGGGTGCAGGCGCCCCCCACCCAAACGCTTACATCCGCCCCTGATTGCAACTGCTAACAATTAGTTGAACGACTATTTTCTTATGTCACCGGTTAATTGGTTTTAAATAGGTTAAAGAACGGGTTTTCTTAACCAATTTGAAGTCTAAATACCCTTGTCTGGTTTGAAACTGGCGATTAGTATCGTTAGAAAGTAGTTTTTAACATAGCATTTTTCAATCGAATCTTTTTTGGTTTATAAAGCGGGTCGGTAAAATGTCCAAATTTGAAAAGCCCAAGCAGTCTTCAGCGTCTAAAATTTAGAGGTTCAAACAGTCTTCAAGCTTCCAAACAGTGGTAAAACGCCCAAATCTGAAACGCCTAAACAGTGCTAATGCGACTAAATAGTTTTTAAGCGCCTAAACACTTAGCAAATTTCAGATGATTTTTACAATTCAAGCGTCTAATGCATTATATTCATAATAACCTGATCTTATCAATTTCTCCAAAACTTGTTGAATTGAGCTAAAAATTTTGCAATTAGGTAGTATATAGATCGATTATCATTCCTCAATCATCATTTCTCTCCATTAACAACAACAAATATGTTTTTCTGATTGAATTTGAGTTCGAAGATAAGAACAACTTTCGAACACAAATCTAATGCGAATTCATATCTGAATGGATTAAACACTAAATTGTGATTCAATTCATTTTTCTAATGATGAAACATAACTGAATTGAACAATTAAATGATCAAATTGCTATCAATCACAGATTCAAGTGATTCACAGAGCTTAAAATATCGATATTAAGCTCTTATCACTGAACCAAAAGCTCTGATACCATTTGATAGGTTCAAATGGATCGATCTATGATTGATATTGTAATGCAATGATCAATTAATACACAAAGAAATCAAACACATGCAAATACTTTAAAATTCATAGCTGTTTCATTGATAGTAGATGTAAAATGGATACAATATGGACAATCCATTCAAATGGATATCATAGAGATTATCAAATGATTTATCAATGATAATACTCTTTTTAACATAAACATGAGATCTGTTATAAGTATATGTCAGGTTAATAAGTAGAGAAGAAGTGCTTTCTTACATGTCTTGATGATGGTTGATCTCTCTAAGTCTAAATATGGGTAACATAATGTCATATCTAATCAAATCTTAATCAATCCAAGAATTGAAAAAGTAAGTGTGCTGATACGTTTACCAAAAACACTTATTGTATGTCCTTAGATCTCGTGTCTCCTTTGCTGTGAGAACACTAACCTGGAACACACCTATCAGGATTTAATCATCGTTTATGACTATTCACAATTTGTTTTATTTTAATGTGCTGATCTTAACTAATATGATCTCACTACATACATATGATTCAATATGTATATATTAGATTTTTATTCTGATTTATTTCTAGTTTTGCATGATTTTCTGTGTGCAGGCATGTTGACGATGATTGGTTTATTCTTTTGCAACATAAAATAAACTTCTAAGTTTGTGAACTTAAAAGTTTAGGGGGAGTAAAAGATTGAAAAAGAAATATTCAAAATAAAATATTTGGATGAAAAGGATGAAGCTAAAATTTTACAAGCATGTGTGTGTTTGATATGATAAAAAAATGAGCCTGAAAATATTTTAGAACAAGTGGAAAAGTTTCTTGCTCTAAAAAATGATGAGATCATTTGTGTTTTTGAAAAATTTTAAAATAGAGACTAAACTGACGGGAAATTGTTTGAAAAACGTAAATTCAAAATTGTGATTGATTGGTGATTAAAAATGAACATTTAATTTTTAAATGATTTGTGATGGGTGATAGTCAAAAGTTGACTAAGTGTGAGATTTTATGATGAACAGTGCTCATGTGCATAAATAGTGTTCATATGAAATTTATGAAAAATTTCCAAGTGTTAGACGTATGGAAAGTTTCTCATACGCCGAACCAGTGTTCCATTTCAGGAGTATGATGAAATTTCAAAATTTGTACAAGTGTTGGGCGTTTGGTTCAACCTCATGCGCCTGAACAGTTGTCATGCGTCTGAAAAAGGTAAGTGTTGGTTGTTTCAAGTCATTCTCATATGCCTAAACATTACCAGACTTTTCAATGTTGAAAATATTTTAAGTGTGGATGCTTTGAATGGATAATGCGCCTAAACTTTTCTCATTGGACTGATAGTTCATGAAATTAACCAAGTGTTAGGCGTTTCTATCTAGGTCATGCGCCTGAACAGTGTCCATGTGACTGAACAGTGCCCATGCGCCTGAAACAATGCACATGTGCCTAAGGTTTTTCAGAGAAAATGTGACCAAGTATGCTCATGCGTCTAAGTCTCATGCGTCTCAACGTTGCTTATACGCCTTCATATTGGTCATGCGCCTAAAATTTTTTACACTTATATATATTCAACACTTGGTAGATTTATTAATTTTCTCATTTACTCTCAAACTCTCTGTTACTCTCATACTCATCCGACATATCTCATAATCTCAGTATTGGTTATTTTCTTGTTAACCATTGTGATAAATAGGTAAACTCATTGATTCTAAATATCTTGTTGACCGTATAATATTAAATTTCAGAACATAATTAGAATATTTGATTAGGTGTTTGAAAGCTATTCGGGCGTTCGAACCTAATAAGTTATGAAAATCAAAATCTGTGACTCTAATGTTTAGCAATCACTAAATTGAACATTGATGTGTTGTTAATACATAATCTTGATCAGATTGGGATAACCAAAATATTATTTCATCATATTATGTTCTTGATGATTTGGTGTTCATCAGTCGAATAACATGAACAAGAACTGAAAAGTTAATCTAAATTTTGAATAAAAAATTAAATTGTAAATCATCATAATTCACATAGTAAACTGATCTTGAAAGATTGTTAATAGTTAGTATTCTTTTAATCTTTTAAACTTGAATTTGAATATATTTTGCTTATAACAGAATTTATTCAACACTTAGAAACTTTTTAAGTGAAATTTGTCAAGTTTTCAAAATTTAAAACATACTAAGTAATTTGGTAATCCATGATGAGATTTAAATCATTGTAATTCAAGTATACTTATTCTTTGTCTTGTGTCAACAAATGGCTGATTTAAAGTTTGAGCCAAAGCATAATGTAGCAGCTTTTCTAATTGAATATGCTTGTGATGTTGTAGCATATGAAAAGATGATCAGATTCCTGTTGAGGACAAGAATATGTTTATGCTATGTGTGCCAGACCAGTTATATATGCGAGATTGATAAAGAAAATTCTGGAGAACGGCTGAGATAGATAGAGATGAAGAATGGAGAAAGGTGGTGAGGAGGTTTCACTATTGATCAAAGAATGATTGAAGTTTCAGAACAATCTATAAGAGATGCTTTAAGATTAGGAGATATTGATCCTCAAGATTTAGCTGAATTTTCTTTCAATGAATGTAGAGAGATATTCATTGCTATGGGTCATCCGGATAATTTCCCAAAGAAGTAATTCTTTCGAGCTAGAGCGTTTAATCACTGGAAACCTTTGTGGTATATCTTCTAACACTGCATGTCAAAGAAAGTGCTCGATGGAATTCATTTCCAGTTGACATTGCTTCTCCTATTATAGCAGTTGCCACAAACAGGAGATTTAATATAGAAAGATGGATTTTGAATGGATTTGTGTTCAAACTAGAGAAAGGAAAGAGGAATAAGTATTTGATGTATCCTAGATTTCTTCAGATGATCGTAAATGAAGAAAACCCTGATTTTCATGCTTATAGAGTCAGTGGTGAAAGACTTGAGCTTGAACACATGACTGAAATTATGTACAAGAGACTTGTTGTGGTTACACGTGCTCAAAATATACCTATTTTTATTATATAAGGAATGTAGCAAGAGATGAAATAAACACTAATGAAGATCATTTTCATCTAACTAAGGATGCTCCTATTGATCCTAATAATCTAATTGAAGATGTTCATCAAGATGTTTCTAATTTTGAAGGTGAAGAAAGTGATGTTGATGATGTAGATGAACCAGAAAATGAAGAAAGTTCATCTAGTAGTGATTATAATGATGTTAAAAATGATGGTGGTGAAATTTTACTAAAGAAGAAAGAGAAGTAGACAGTGAAGAAACATAATCAGATCATTTGAATGAAAATGTTGATGATGAGGAAGTTGGTGATGATGTGAATAAAGATGTTAATGTTGTTGATGAATTAATTGAAATATAGATGAAGAATTTGATCAACAACAAAACTTTAAATTTGGTTACACTGATGTAATTTTGTTTGAGCCAATTATTCAAAGTGCTTCACCTGTTGTTGAATCTCTAATCAATATTACTCAAGAGATAGTTATTTCTGAAGAGTCTCAACTCAAGACAACATAGCATGTGTCTGTCCAAACTGAAGAGTTGAATGATGATGAACTTATTGATTCTTTGAAAGAAAAGAATAATGAACAGGATGAGATTATAAAGAAGTTGATAGAAGAAAATGAATCTTTGAAAGTTGAATGTTTAAAGAAAGATATGATGATGAATGAAGTTGAGGAGAAACTGAAGTTGTTAAATGATGAATATGAGAAGCTAAAAAAAGCTTGAAAGATCAATCAAAAGATCCTGATGTTCTACCATCAAAGAAAGAGATAGAACTTGATGTTTATGAAAGTATGGTTCAAAGGATATTAGAAGTTGATAAGGGAAAGAGGAAAATTGATGAAACTACGATTGAACCATTTTCTAAACCAATGTCAAAGGTACAGAAATCTATGGAAGAATCACTGAATGTTGATGAAAGTCATGTTCAAAGAAAAATTGAAGCTCTAGATGATTTAGATTCTGATTTTCCTGATGATTGGTATGATGAGGTGTTAGAAGATGAAGATATTCATGAGATTGTTGACTCTCCAATTAGAGATATATAAGAATATATCCCAATAGACTTTGATGATAGATACAATTATCTGGTGAATAAGAAGTACAATCGTGTCTTCTTAGATGGTCTTACTGTATCTCATATAAACGAAGAATATGAAAAATGCTTGTTAGCTGAGTCCACTGCTCCTGCTGATCCAAACGAAATTAGTTTAGAGCATGGTGAATGGACTTCAATAAGTGAAAGCATAAATGTTGATGATATTCCAACTTCTGAATTACACATCATAATCCAGATGATATGAGCATTAATTCAATGAAGTTGTGGTTGCAATCAAAGAACTATCCTTGAAAAAGATTGAACAGATTGCAAGGAATGTCTCTGAGGAACTTAGTCAGAAGCTTTCAAGAGACTAAGAAGCTAAATAACAGAATGATAGTGCTTGATACAGATAATCCTCAATACTTGAGATCACTAAATGAACAAGAATTTTGAAACCTCACGAGATATAATCTATGGAATTAGTAAAGCGAACAATGAAAAGTGGTAAGAGTTGATGGAGATGTTTCCAAAAAATGAATAACAAGCTTATAATATTTCAGTTGATCAGAAACAATTATGGAACAAATCTACATCTGCTGAAGATATTATAAGAAATGTATTGTAGACAGGGCAATCAATTTCTGAATTTCTCAATGCAATGATTGTTCCTAATAAAACAAAAGAAGTAAAGATAATAGCATGGAAGTATGATGACGTGTTTGATGCATTTTTGATAAAGAGAGTGAATGCTATCTGTGACGTTTAATTTTTATTCAAGCATCATTGCTCTTCCAATTCAAGATTTGAAGGAGTTACATAAATTACCTTTGATTAATCCAACAAAGGCACCTCGAGGAGAAAATTTTATGAAACTTTTAGATCGAGGAATTTCAAGGATGCCATCTTTTCTTCAAACAAGATGTGATCAAGAAGATAAAGAATACTTCAAGAAGTTAAAGAAAAGAAAGAAACTTCACGTTCAATTAAAGAGGAAAGTTATCTGGAAACATTCAGTGATCAGTGTGAATCCAAGGATCTCAATTCAGGAATTATCAGTATTAAAATAAATCAAATCAATGATCGCGGAATTATCATCAATTGACATTTAATTGTTTTAATGATTATTGATGAAAACAAACACAAAAACACAATAAATATAAACTCAATAATTATTCAAAGTATCTCATTAATTATCAGTAATGATTACAAAAGAATAATTAAGAATGACTATGAACAATGATTTCTGTGAATCGAATAATGTTGTTGTTGATGTGAGGGCGGTTAGGGTTGCACGATGATGTAACTCTTGACAGCCGTAATATTGCTTGATTGTGTTCCCTAGATGTGAAACCTAGGACTCATATTTATAGACGGTTTGAGTCGGTTAAGGAAACACCGGATCTCTTGGGATTTGTTATTGATTGTGTTGACTTGTTTGACTTCTTGGTATTTGAAATCACACAAGTATTCTGTTCTTCCGCAGGAGTCTTGTCGTCCGCAGGAGTTTTTTTCTTCTGTAGATGTCTTGGTCTTCCGTAGAAGTGTTATTCTTCCGTAGGAACTGTCTTCCGTAGAAGTGTTGTTCTTCCGTAGGAACTGTCTTCCGTAGAAGTCTTCACTTCATACAATCCTTGATCATCCGCAGGAATCTTCACTTGTATGGTCTTGTAAGAAACATATCTACGGATTACCAATAATGTTCATCTGTAGATGTTTTTTACACTTGGTCAATTTCAGAAATCCTACCAAGTATATTGATTTTGCCTGTCAACAGTCACAAAGCAACACACATATATATGGGTTAACCTATAGATTCAATGCACACACACACACACACACATATATATATATATATATATATACTGACTGTTACAATTATTAATTACAAGACTTGATCCAAGTTCTAAGCCTATACAAAATGATCTAGACCTATACAATCTAGATCCAACAATACTCCCTCTGAGGCTTAGCTCCTTGTAATCAGTCTTTCAAAACTGCAAGCTCTTTGACTCTTGATATGATTTTGTTGTAGAAGTAAGATACAACAGCCTTTTGATCATCATATTTGTACTTGATCTCCATTTTGCTTATCTTCTTCACAGTCTCGTAGCTTAGACCCAGAACATCCTCCTCTGTAGTGAGTGTTTATAAGTATATGTCAGGTTAATAAGTTGAGAAGAAGTGCTTTCTTACATATCTTGATGATGGTTGATCTCTCTAAGTCTAAATATGGGTAACATAATGTCATATCTAATCAAATCTTAATCAATCCAAGAATTGAAAAAGTAAGTGTGCTGATACGTTTACCAAAAACACTTATTGTATGTCCTTAGATCTCGTGTCTCCTTTGCTGTGAGAACACTAACCTGGAACACACTTATCAGGATTTAATCATCGTTTATGACTATTCACAATTTGTTTTATTTTAATGTGCTGATCTTAACTAATATGATCTCACTACATACATATGATTCAATATGTATATATTAGATTTTTATTCTGATTTATTTCTAGTTTTGCATGATTTTCTGTGTGCAGGCATGTTGACGATGATTGGTTTATTCTTTTGCAACATAAAATAAACTTCTAAGTTTGTGAACTTAAAAGTTTAGGGGGAGTAAAAGATTGAAAAAGAAATATTCAAAATAAAATATTTGGATGAAAATGATGAAGCTAAAATTTTACAAGCATGTGTGTGTTTGATATGATAAAAAAATGAGCCTGAAAATATTTTAGAACAAGTGGAAAAGTTTCTTGCTCTAAAAAATGATGAGATCATTTGTGTTTTTGAAAAATTTTAAAATAGAGACTAAACTGACGGGAAATTGTTTGAAAAACGTAAATTCAAAATTGTGATTGATTGGTGATTAAAAATGAACATTTAATTTTTAAATGATTTGTGATGGGTGATAGTCAAAAGTTGACTAAGTGTGAGATTTTATGATGAACAGTGCTCATGTGCATAAATAGTGTTCATATGAAATTTATGAAAAATTTCCAAGTGTTAGACGTATGGAAAGTTTCTCATACGCCGAACCAGTGTTCCATTTCAGGAGTATGATGAAATTTCAAAATTTGTACAAGTGTTGGGCGTTTGGTTCAACCTCATGCGCCTGAACAGTTGTCATGCGTCTGAAAAAGGTAAGTGTTGGTTGTTTCAAGTCATTCTCATATGCCTAAACATTACCAGACTTTTCAATGTTGAAAATATTTTAAGTGTGGATGCTTTGAATGGATAATGCGCCTAAACTTTTCTCATTGGACTGATAGTTCATGAAATTAACCAAGTGTTAGGCGTTTCTATCTAGGTCATGCGCCTGAACAGTGTCCATGTGACTGAACAGTGCCCATGCGCCTGAAACAATGCACATGTGCCTAAGGTTTTTCAGAGAAAATGTGACCAAGTATGCTCATGCGTCTAAGTCTCATGCGTCTCAACGTTGCTTATACGCCTTCATATTGGTCATGCGCCTAAAATTTTTTACACTTATATATATTCAACACTTGGTAGATTTATTAATTTTCTCATTTACTCTCAAACTCTCTGTTACTCTCATACTCATCCGACATATCTCATAATCTCAGTATTGGTTATTTTCTTGTTAACCATTGTGATAAATAGGTAAACTCATTGATTCTAAATATCTTGTTGACCGTATAATATTAAATTTCAGAACATAATTAGAATATTTGATTAGGTGTTTGAAAGCTATTCGGGCGTTCGAACCTAATAAGTTATGAAAATCAAAATCTGTGACTCTAATGTTTAGCAATCACTAAATTGAACATTGATGTGTTGTTAATACATAATCTTGATCAGATTGGGATAACCAAAATATTATTTCATCATATTATGTTCTTGATGATTTGGTGTTCATCAGTCGAATAACATGAACAAGAACTGAAAAGTTAATCTAAATTTTGAATAAAAAATTAAATTGTAAATCATCATAATTCACATAGTAAACTGATCTTGAAAGATTGTTAATAGTTAGTATTCTTTTAATCTTTTAAACTTGAATTTGAATATATTTTGCTTATAACAGAATTTATTCAACACTTAGAAACTTTTTAAGTGAAATTTGTCAAGTTTTCAAAATTTAAAACATACTAAGTAATTTGGTAATCCATGATGAGATTTAAATCATTGTAATTCAAGTATACTTATTCTTTGTCTTGTGTCAACAAATGGCTGATTTAAAGTTTGAGCCAAAGCATAATGTAGCAGCTTTTCTAATTGAATATGCTTGTGATGTTGTAGCATATGAAAAGATGATCAGATTCCTGTTGAGGACAAGAATATGTTTATGCTATGTGTGCCAGACCAGTTATATATGCGAGATTGATAAAGAAAATTCTGGAGAACGGCTGAGATAGATAGAGATGAAGAATGGAGAAAGGTGGTGAGGAGGTTTCACTATTGATCAAAGAATGATTGAAGTTTCAGAACAATCTATAAGAGATGCTTTAAGATTAGGAGATATTGATCCTCAAGATTTAGCTGAATTTTCTTTCAATGAATGTAGAGAGATATTCATTGCTATGGGTCATCCGGATAATTTCCCAAAGAAGTAATTCTTTCGAGCTAGAGCGTTTAATCACTGGAAACCTTTGTGGTATATCTTCTAACACTGCATGTCAAAGAAAGTGCTCGATGGAATTCATTTCCAGTTGACATTGCTTCTCCTATTATAGCAGTTGCCACAAACAGGAGATTTAATATAGAAAGATGGATTTTGAATGGATTTGTGTTCAAACTAGAGAAAGGAAAGAGGAATAAGTATTTGATGTATCCTAGATTTCTTCAGATGATCGTAAATGAAGAAAACCCTGATTTTCATGCTTATAGAGTCAGTGGTGAAAGACTTGAGCTTGAACACATGACTGAAATTATGTACAAGAGACTTGTTGTGGTTACACGTGCTCAAAATATACCTATTTTATTATATAAGGAATGTAGCAAGAGATGAAATAAACACTAATGAAGATCATTTTCATCTAACTAAGGATGCTCCTATTGATCCTAATAATCTAATTGAAGATGTTCATCAAGATGTTTCTAATTTTGAAGGTGAAGAAAGTGATGTTGATGATGTAGATGAACCAGAAAATGAAGAAAGTTCATCTAGTAGTGATTATAATGATGTTAAAAATGATGGTGGTGAAATTTTACTAAAGCAGAAAGAGAAGTAGACAGTGAAGAAACATAATCAGATCATTTGAATGAAAATGTTGATGATGAGGAAGTTGGTGATGATGTGAATAAAGATGTTAATGTTGTTGATGAATTAATTGAAATATAGATGAAGAATTTGATCAACAACAAAACTTTAAATTTGGTTACACTGATGTAATTTTGTTTGAGCCAATTATTCAAAGTGCTTCACCTGTTGTTGAATCTCTAATCAATATTACTCAAGAGATAGTTATTTCTGAAGAGTCTCAACTCAAGACAACATAGCATGTGTCTGTCCAAACTGAAGAGTTGAATGATGATGAACTTATTGATTCTTTGAAAGAAAAGAATAATGAACAGGATGAGATTATAAAGAAGTTGATAGAAGAAAATGAATCTTTGAAAGTTGAATGTTTAAAGAAAGATATGATGATGAATGAAGTTGAGGAGAAACTGAAGTTGTTAAATGATGAATATGAGAAGCTAAAAAAAGCTTGAAAGATCAATCAAAAGATCCTGATGTTCTACCATCAAAGAAAGAGATAGAACTTGATGTTTATGAAAGTATGGTTCAAAGGATATTAGAAGTTGATAAGGGAAAGAGGAAAATTGATGAAACTACGATTGAACCATTTTCTAAACCAATGTCAAAGGTACAGAAATCTATGGAAGAATCACTGAATGTTGATGAAAGTCATGTTCAAAGGAAAATTGAAGCTCTAGATGATTTAGATTCTGATTTTCCTGATGATTGGTATGATGAGGTGTTAGAAGATGAAGATATTCATGAGATTGTTGACTCTCCAATTAGAGATATATAAGAATATATCCCAATAGACTTTGATGATAGATACAATTATCTGGTGAATAAGAAGTACAATCGTGTCTTCTTAGATGGTCTTACTGTATCTCATATAAACGAAGAATATGAAAAATGCTTGTTAGCTGAGTCCACTGCTCCTGCTGATCCAAACGAAATTAGTTTAGAGCATGGTGAATGGACTTCAATAAGTGAAAGCATAAATGTTGATGATATTCCAACTTCTGAATTACACATCCTAATCCAGATGATATGAGCATTAATTCAATGAAGTTGTGGTTGCAATCAAAGAACTATCCTTGAAAAAGATTGAACAGATTGCAAGGAATGTCTCTGAGGAACTTAGTCAGAAGCTTTCAAGAGACTAAGAAGCTAAATAACAGAATGATAGTGCTTGATACAGATAATCCTCAATACTTGAGATCACTAAATGAACAAGAATTTTGAAACCTCACGAGATATAATCTATGGAATTAGTAAAGCGAACAATGAAAAGTGGTAAGAGTTGATGGAGATGTTTCCAAAAAATGAATAACAAGCTTATAATATTTCAGTTGATCAGAAACAATTATGGAACAAATCTACATCTGCTGAAGATATTATAAGAAATGTATTGTAGACAGGGCAATCAATTTCTGAATTTCTCAATGCAATGATTGTTCCTAATAAAACAAAAGAAGTAAAGATAATAGCATGGAAGTATGATGACGTGTTTGATGCATTTTTGATAAAGAGAGTGAATGCTATCTGTGACGTTTAATTTTTATTCAAGCATCATTGCTCTTCCAATTCAAGATTTGAAGGAGTTACATAAATTACCTTTGATTAATCCAACAAAGGCACCTCGAGGAGAAAATTTTATGAAACTTTTAGATCGAGGAATTTCAAGGATGCCATCTTTTCTTCAAACAAGATGTGATCAAGAAGATAAAGAATACTTCAAGAAGTTAAAGAAAAGAAAGAAACTTCACGTTCAATTAAAGAGGAAAGTTATCTGGAAACATTCAGTGATCAGTGTGAATCCAAGGATCTCAATTCAGGAATTATCAGTATTAAAATAAATCAAATCAATGATCGCGGAATTATCATCAATTGACATTTAATTGTTTTAATGATTATTGATGAAAACAAACACAAAAACACAATAAATATAAACTCAATAATTATTCAAAGTATCTCATTAATTATCAGTAATGATTACAAAAGAATAATTAAGAATGACTATGAACAATGATTTCTGTGAATCGAATAATGTTGTTGTTGATGTGAGGGCGGTTAGGGTTGCACGATGATGTAACTCTTGACAGCCGTAATATTGCTTGATTGTGTTCCCTAGATGTGAAACCTAGGACTCATATTTATAGACGGTTTGAGTCGGTTAAGGAAACACCGGATCTCTTGGGATTTGTTATTGATTGTGTTGACTTGTTTGACTTCTTGGTATTTGAAATCACACAAGTATTCTGTTCTTCCGCAGGAGTCTTGTCGTCCGCAGGAGTTTTTTTCTTCTGTAGATGTCTTGGTCTTCCGTAGAAGTGTTGTTCTTCCGTAGGAACTGTCTTCCGTAGAAGTGTTGTTCTTCCGTAGGAACTGTCTTCCGTAGAAGTCTTCACTTCATACAATCCTTGATCATCCGCATGAATCTTCACTTGTATGGTCTTGTAAGAAACATATCTACGGATTACCAATAATGTTCATCTGTAGATGTTTCTTACACTTGGTCAATTTCAGAAATCCTACCAAGTATATTGATTTTGCCTATCAACAGTCACAAAGCAACACACATATATATGGGTTAACCTATAGATTCAATGCACACACACACACACACACACACACATATATATATATATATATATACTGACTGTTACAATTATTAATTACAAGACTTGATCCAAGTTCTAAGCCTATACAAAATGATCTAGACCTATACAATCTAGATCCAACAATACTCCCTCTGAGGCTTAGCTCCTTGTAATCAGTCTTTCAAAACTGCAAGCTCTTTGACTCTTGATATGATTTTGTTGTAGAAGTAAGATACAACAGCCTTTTGATCATCATATTTGTACTTGATCTCCATTTTGCTTATCTTCTTCACAGTCTCGTAGCTTAGACCCAGAACATCCTCCTCTGTAGTGAGTGTTTATAAGTATATGTCAGGTTAATAAGTTGAGAAGAAGTGCTTTCTTACATATCTTGATGATGGTTGATCTCTCTAAGTCTAAATATGGGTAACATAATGTCATATCTAATCAAATCTTAATCAATCCAAGAATTGAAAAAGTAAGTGTGCTGATACGTTTACCAAAAACACTTATTGTATGTCCTTAGATCTCGTGTCTCCTTTGCTGTGAGAACACTAACCTGGAACACACCTATCAGGATTTAATCATCGTTTATGACTATTCACAATTTGTTTTATTTTAATGTGCTGATCTTAACTAATATGATCTCACTACATACATATGATTCAATATGTATATATTAGATTTTTATTCTGATTTATTTCTAGTTTTGCATGATTTTCTGTGTGCAGGCATGTTGACGATGATTGGTTTATTCTTTTGCAACATAAAATAAACTTCTAAGTTTGTGAACTTAAAAGTTTAGGGGGAGTAAAAGATTGAAAAAGAAATATTCAAAATAAAATATTTGGATGAAAAGGATGAAGCTAAAATTTTACAAGCATGTGTGTGTTTGATATGATAAAAAAATGAGCCTGAAAATATTTTAGAACAAGTGGAAAAGTTTCTTGCTCTAAAAAATGATGAGATCATTTGTGTTTTTGAAAAATTTTAAAATAGAGACTAAACTGACGGGAAATTGTTTGAAAAACGTAAATTCAAAATTGTGATTGATTGGTGATTAAAAATGAACATTTAATTTGTAAATGATTTGTGATGGGTGATAGTCAAAAGTTGACTAAGTGTGAGATTTTATGATGAACAGTGCTCATGTGCATAAATAGTGTTCATATGAAATTTATGAAAAATTTCCAAGTGTTAGACGTATGGAAAGTTTCTCATACGCCGAACCAGTGTTCCATTTCAGGAGTATGATGAAATTTCAAAATTTGTACAAGTGTTGGGCGTTTGGTTCAACCTCATGCGCCTGAACAGTTGTCATGCGTCTGAAAAAGGTAAGTGTTGGTTGTTTCAAGTCATTCTCATATGCCTAAACATTACCAGACTTTTCAATGTTGAAAATATTTTAAGTGTGGATGCTTTGAATGGATAATGCGCCTTAACTTTTCTCATTGGACTGATAGTTCATGAAATTAACCAAGTGTTAGGCGTTTCTATCTAGGTCATGCGCCTGAACAGTGTCCATGTGACTGAACAGTGCCCATGCGCCTGAAACAATGCACATGTGCCTAAGGTTTTTCAGAGAAAATGTGACCAAGTATGCTCATGCGTCTAAGTCTCATGCGTCTCAACGTTGCTTATACGCCTTCATATTGGTCATGCGCCTAAAATTTTTTACACTTATATATATTCAACACTTGGTAGATTTATTAATTTTCTCATTTACTCTCAAACTCTCTGTTACTCTCATACTCATCCGACATATCTCATAATCTCAGTATTGGTTATTTTCTTGTTAACCATTGTGATAAATAGGTAAACTCATTGATTCTAAATATCTTGTTGACCGTATAATATTAAATTTCAGAACATAATTAGAATATTTGATTAGGTGTTTGAAAGCTATTCGGGCGTTCGAACCTAATAAGTTATGAAAATCGAAATCTGTGACTCTAATGTTTAGCAATCACTAAATTGAACATTGATGTGTTGTTAATACATAATCTTGATCAGATTGGGATAACCAAAATATTATTTCATCATATTATGTTCTTGATGATTTGGTGTTCATCAGTCGAATAACATGAACAAGAACTGAAAAGTTAATCTAAATTTTGAATAAAAAATTAAATTGTAAATCATCATAATTCACATAGTAAACTGATCTTGAAAGATTGTTAATAGTTAGTATTCTTTTAATCTTTTAAACTTGAATTTGAATATATTTTGCTTATAACAGAATTTATTCAACACTTAGAAACTTTTTAAGTGAAATTTGTCAAGTTTTCAAAATTTAAAACATACTAAGTAATTTGGTAATCCATGATGAGATTTAAATCATTGTAATTCAAGTATACTTATTCTTTGTCTTGTGTCAACAAATGGCTGATTTAAAGTTTGAGCCAAAGCATAATGTAGCAGCTTTTCTAATTGAATATGCTTGTGATGTTGTAGCATATGAAAAGATGATCAGATTCCTGTTGAGGACAAGAATATGTTTATGCTATGTGTGCCAGACCAGTTATATATGCGAGATTGATAAAGAAAATTCTGGAGAACGGCTGAGATAGATAGAGATGAAGAATGGAGAAAGGTGGTGAGGAGGTTTCACTATTGATCAAAGAATGATTGAAGTTTCAGAACAATCTATAAGAGATGCTTTAAGATTAGGAGATATTGATCCTCAAGATTTAGCTGAATTTTCTTTCAATGAATGTAGAGAGATATTCATTGCTATGGGTCATCCGGATAATTTCCCAAAGAAGTAATTCTTTCGAGCTAGAGCGTTTAATCACTGGAAACCTTTGTGGTATATCTTCTAACACTGCATGTCAAAGAAAGTGCTCGATGGAATTCATTTCCAGTTGACATTGCTTCTCCTATTATAGCAGTTGCCACAAACAGGAGATTTAATATAGAAAGATGGATTTTGAATGGATTTGTGTTCAAACTAGAGAAAGGAAAGAGGAATAAGTATTTGATGTATCCTAGATTTCTTCAGATGATCGTAAATGAAGAAAACCCTGATTTTCATGCTTATAGAGTCAGTGGTGAAAGACTTGAGCTTGAACACATGACTGAAATTATGTACAAGAGACTTGTTGTGGTTACACGTGCTCAAAATATACCTATTTTTATTATATAAGGAATGTAGCAAGAGATGAAATAAACACTAATGAAGATCATTTTCATCTAACTAAGGATGCTCCTATTGATCCTAATAATCTAATTGAAGATGTTCATCAAGATGTTTCTAATTTTGAAGGTGAAGAAAGTGATGTTGATGATGTAGATGAACCAGAAAATGAAGAAAGTTCATCTAGTAGTGATTATAATGATGTTAAAAATGATGGTGGTGAAATTTTACTAAAGCAGAAAGAGAAGTAGACAGTGAAGAAACATAATCAGATCATTTGAATGAAAATGTTGATGATGAGGAAGTTGGTGATGATGTGAATAAAGATGTTAATGTTGTTGATGAATTAATTGAAATATAGATGAAGAATTTGATCAACAACAAAACTTTAAATTTGGTTACACTGATGTAATTTTGTTTGAGCCAATTATTCAAAGTGCTTCACCAGTTGTTGAATCTCTAATCAATATTACTCAAGAGATAGTTATTTCTGAAGAGTCTCAACTCAAGACAACATAGCATGTGTCTGTCCAAACTGAAGAGTTGAATGATGATGAACTTATTGATTCTTTGAAAGAAAAGAATAATGAACAGGATGAGATTATAAAGAAGTTGATAGAAGAAAATGAATCTTTGAAAGTTGAATGTTTAAAGAAAGATATGATGATGAATGAAGTTGAGGAGAAACTGAAGTTGTTAAATGATGAATATGAGAAGCTAAAAAAAGCTTGAAAGATCAATCAAAAGATCCTGATGTTCTACCATCAAAGAAAGAGATAGAACTTGATGTTTATGAAAGTATGGTTCAAAGGATATTAGAAGTTGATAAGGGAAAGAGGAAAATTGATGAAACTACGATTGAACCATTTTCTAAACCAATGTCAAAGTTACAGAAATCTATGGAAGAATCACTGAATGTTGATGAAAGTCATGTTCAAAGGAAAATTGAAGCTCTAGATGATTTAGATTCTGATTTTCCTGATGATTGGTATGATGAGGTGTTAGAAGATGAAGATATTCATGAGATTGTTGACTCTCCAATTAGAGATATATAAGAATATATCCCAATAGACTTTGATGATAGATACAATTATCTGGTGAATAAGAAGTACAATCGTGTCTTCTTAGATGGTCTTACTGTATCTCATATAAACGAAGAATATGAAAAATGCTTGTTAGCTGAGTCCACTGCATCTGCTGTTCCAAACGAAATTAGTTTAGAGCATGGTGAATGGACTTCAATAAGTGAAAGCATAAATGTTGATGATATTCCAACTTCTGAATTACACATCCTAATCCAGATGATATGAGCATTAATTCAATGAAGTTGTGGTTGCAATCAAAGAACTATCCTTGAAAAAGATTGAACAGATTGCAAGGAATGTCTCTGAGGAACTTAGTCAGAAGCTTTCAAGAGACTAAGAAGCTAAATAACAGAATGATAGTGCTTGATACAGATAATCCTCAATACTTGAGATCACTAAATGAACAAGAATTTTGAAACCTCACGAGATATAAGCTATGGAATTAGTAAAGCGAACAATGAAAAGTGGTAAGAGTTGATGGAGATGTTTCCAAAAAATGAATAACAAGCTTATAATATTTCAGTTGATCAGAAACAATTATGGAACAAATCTACATCTGCTGAAGATATTATAAGAAATGTATTGTAGACAGGGCAATCAATTTCTGAATTTCTCAATGCAATGATTGTTCCTAATAAAACAAAAGAAGTAAAGATAATAGCATGGAAGTATGATGAAGTGTTTGATGCATTTTTGATAAAGAGAGTGAATGCTATCTGTGACGTTTAATTTTTATTCAAGCATTATTGCTCTTCCAATTCAAGATTTGAAGGAGTTACATAAATTACCTTTGATTAATCCAACAAAGGCACCTCGAGGAGAAAATTTTATGAAACTTTTAGATCGAGGAATTTCAAGGATGCCATCTTTTCTTCAAACAAGATGTGATCAAGAAGATAAAGAATACTTCAAGAAGTTAAAGAAAAGAAAGAAACTTCACGTTCAATTAAAGAGGAAAGTTATCTGGAAACATTCAGTGATCAGTGTGAATCCAAGGATCTCAATTCAGGAATTATCAGTATTAAAATAAATCAAATCAATGATCGCGGAATTATCATCAATTGACATTTAATTGTTTTAATGATTATTGATGAAAACAAACACAAAAACACAATAAATATAAACTCAATAATTATTCAAAGTATCTCATTAATTATCAGTAATGATTACAAAAGAATAATTAAGAATGACTATGAACAATGATTTCTGTGAATCGAATAATGTTGTTGTTGATGTGAGGGCGGTTAGGGTTGCACGATGATGTAACTCTTGACAGCCGTAATATTGCTTGATTGTGTTCCCTAGATGTGAAACCTAGGACTCATATTTATAGACGGTTTGAGTCGGTTAAGGAAACACCGGATCTCTTGGGATTTGTTATTGATTGTGTTGACTTGTTTGACTTCTTGGTATTTGAAATCACACAAGTATTCTGTTCTTCCGCAGGAGTCTTGTCGTCCGCAGGAGTTTTTTTCTTCTGTAGATGTCTTGGTCTTCCGTAGAAGTGTTGTTCTTCCGTAGGAACTGTCTTCCGTAGAAGTGTTGTTCTTCCGTAGGAACTGTCTTCCGTAGAAGTCTTCACTTCATACAATCCTTGATCATCCGCATGAATCTTCACTTGTATGGTCTTGTAAGAAACATATCTACGGATTACCAATAATGTTCATCTGTAGATGTTTCTTACACTTGGTCAATTTCAGAAATCCTACCAAGTATATTGATTTTGCCTGTCAACAGTCACAAAGCAACACACATATATATGGGTTAACCTATAGATTCAATGCACACACACACACACACACACACATATATATATATATATACTGACTGTTACAATTATTAATTACAAGACTTGATCCAAGTTCTAAGCCTATACAAAATGATCTAGACCTATACAATCTAGATCCAACAATACTCCCTCTGAGGCTTAGCTCCTTGTAATCAGTCTTTCAAAACTGCAAGCTCTTTGACTCTTGATATGATTTTGTTGTAGAAGTAAGATACAACAACCTTTTGATCATCATATTTGTACTTGATCTCCATTTTGCTTATCTTCTTCACAGTCTCGTAGCTTAGACCCAGAACATCCTCCTCTGTAGTGAGTGTTTCTAAGACTTTGTCATTCTTCACCACTTTTAGCTCATCTTGTTCAGAGAGTCGGAGTTCTGTGACTTCATCATATGTTGTTCCCTTCAGTAAGCCAGCATTACGTCTTTGTCTTTTGTAGGCTTTTGCATGAAGTTTGTTTATCACTTGGATCACATGCACATGCAGGAACAGGTCATTTTGAGCTGCTTCATCACTCAGCTTAGGAAAGAATTTATCATGCAGGTATGAGGTGTAGCTGGGATGAAGTAATTTGATTTCCACAGGGTCAAAGATCCTGATCTTTTCAGCTCGTTTGTTCTCTGCATTCCTTAGCAGTACAAATTCTTTTATCCTCTCTACATATCCCCATTCAGTAATAGGGAGTGTGTATTGAGTCCCTTCAATGTGCTTGATGGCTGCTGAGTTCCTATTGTTATAGCCAACCCTCTTTAAAAATTCATCATCTACGGATTCAGAGGCATTGGACTTATATCTTTTCACCCCTTTTATTCTTCTTCTGTGCTCATCATCTTCTCTCTTGGCTTCAGCCAGCACATCATCTTAGAACTTTGATTTCAGTTTACCCACTATGCTTGAGAAGTCCCTGCCCCTTGGATGTATTGGGTAATTTGTAATGGTAAGGCTTGTAGGTCCTTGAGATCACTCTCAGGTAGGCAAAGAACTGAAAACACATCATGGAAGTATTCAACTCTTCCTGATGTTCTTTTGATCACAGCACAATCCCACTCTTGATCATATTTCCATGCCATGATCTTGTTTTCTTTAGCAGAGTTGGGAGTTGTGAGGTGATCAATCAACTGAATCAGAGTGGACTTCTGATCAGTGATTTCTCTTACAGTAGTACCAAGGGGTCATACTTTGCCTGGGATGACTTCCTTTGGTTCTCTGATGAGTTTGTCTTTTGCTTTGTGCTGATCCATGGGTTGAACAGTTATTGGATCAGCAGTCAGTTTGCTCTGTTGGTCATGAGTTGGATGTGGAGCTGTGGTTCTGAATTTAACACCAGTTTCTAGTTCCACTGCCATCACATGCTCCATCATCCTCTGTAGTTCTCCAGTAGATCTACCTTTGAGCTCATGCGGTTTGTAATTGTAGCCCTGTAACCAACATGTCATGTTGTACTTGATCAGTTTAGCTGTGTCACAATGGCCCAGATCTTTCTTAATTTTCTCCACTGATTGAAAGACTGTGAAAGCTTCATAATCACAGTTTGGGATTATGAAACTTGCCAGCTCAAACTCTTTCAGCAGATTCTTCATCTCAGTTGAATTCATCCTCTCAATCATGGCATAAGGAAAACCATGGTTGATGAGGGTCATGAACATGCTTGAATCAGGCCTCTCTTCCATAATATCTGCTGTGGTTAGAAGGTCATCGGCCTTTGCTTCCTTTTGTTCAGTGGGGGACTCCATCTTGGTCAGCTCCTCCCATTCTTTATCACTTTCATCAGCATCACCGGATGATACCTTCACAGTAGATACATCTACTGAAGGTGTATGTTCATAGGATGAAAGCTTTTTCCTTTTTGGAGAGGCTTCTTCTTCAGATTTCTTCTTGATGCCACCCAAGTATTTTCTTTTTCGGGAATATAGGATCATTTTCTTTGGAGCTTCAGCAGATGGTTTAGATTGTTTAACACTTTGGGCCTCCCTTGTTTCCAGTGCAAAAATCTTCTTTTTCAACTGCTCTATCTCTTCATCTTTCTCTTTGATTAGCTGAGCTTTGGCTCTTTTCTCATCTTTCAAGGATGCCTGCAACTCTTGTTCATTTTGCAAATAAGCATCGATTACTTCATTGTTGCTTTTGGCATCCTCTCTCAGCCTTTTCAATCTCTCTTCTTTTATCATCAGCTCTTCATCCTTCTCTTGAATGATGCCTTTAAGCTCTTGGATTCTCTGTTTTCGCTTGTTTGATTTGAGTACCAGTTTGTTGTACTCAGCAACCAAAAAGCTTTTGCTGACTGGGATGTCACTATCACTTAAGTCATCTTCATGATATGCAATAACATACTCAGCAATCTCTTGTTCTACTTCCCTTTGCTCATCAGCAGTTTGATCTTCAACAAGTGGAGATATTGTCTCAGTGTGCTCTGATGGCAAATGGTTCTCTGTGTTTGTGGGTGAAATGGGAACAGTGCTAGCTTGAGACATCAGCTCTGTTTCTCCTGTGTGAACAGAATTCACAGACTCAGTTATCTCAATTTGTTCAGTGCTAGCACTTTCCGGTGATGGTTGTTTTGGTGTGTCTGGTAGTGGTTGAATAGGGGATTGGATCTGGATTGGAGAGAGAGGTTGGGTGTGTTGTGATGAAGAATGAGAAGGTGATGGTGATTGGTGTTATGGTGGTGAGATTGGCTGGGTGTTGGTGGTGGAAGATGAAGATATTAGTTGTGGTGATTCATGATGATGAATGGGTGAGATGGGTTGGGTGTTGATGCTGGCTGGTGATTGTGGTTGATGAGGGGGTGTTTGGCTAGGTGATTGATGTTGGAGTGGTGGTGTTTGGCTAGGTGAATGTGATGCATGAGCAGATTCAGCAGATGACTCTGTCTCTTCATCTATCCAAACCAATTCTTGTGGTAAGTCGGCTTGGGCATCCACAACATGGGCGAACATGGGCATGTCTTCACCCTGGTACTTCCCACTAATTTTGTTCAGCATAGATTTACCCAAGTGTGCTTGCACAAACACTTCTCCTACTCTTGATAGCCTTGGAAGTTCAGAGTTGATCACCAGTTGTAAGAACCTTGGGAACATGTACATTTTGTCATTCCGCTGAAGTTTGACTTGATCACTTAGACAGTTGAAAATGTACTTGGAGTAGTTGTAAGTTCTACCCTCGAAGATCCCAATGATTCATGAAGATATGTGTCGAGAAAATCTATCAAGCCCTGACTTCCTGTTGGATATGCACTTCAGGTAGGTATGGCATAGGAATCGATATGGTTTGTACAGCCTACCCTTCTTTATTTCCCCTTTATCGAAGTCGCCATCATATCCCATCAGGTTAAACACCTTCTCAATGTATTCATTTTCGAATACATCAGGGTGCCCAATCTCTCGATCACCTAATTCCAGACATCGTCTAATTGTGCTTTCATTGATCCGAATATGTTCAGTCAGGATCTCAGCAGCAATCACTTCATCATCTCCTTCTTGTTCAACTCGTGCAGAGTTCCAAAAATCGATTATGTGTGCCTGATGAATCACAGGCTCTGCCGTTAAGGCATAGAAGAGCCTGGACCGTCGAAGATATCTTATGATATCTCGACATCCTTCAGCAGCAGGATCATCGGCATTTAAGAATCCGCACACATTATGTTCTTTTGCGAATTTGTTTGCCATCTGTAATCAACAACGAAAATAGATTAAGCATAAATCTCACATGAAGTCGAATCGTTTTAATGACAAACACAGATTAACCAGTTCCGTACTGAGAATTAGAACATGATTTACCTTCGCAATACTGATAATCGATTACTGGATAATGTAGTTTATGCTTTTTCGGAACGGATTTTTTGAAAGTTTGAATGAGGGGGAAAGTGGGCGATTTTCTAGGTTAGAAACTGAAAAAGTGTTTTGAAAAATTGATTAATGAATTCTGAGTCAGAAACCTTATTTATAACCGAACATATTAATTTCTTTTATTAATTATGTTGGGCCCACTTCCCATTTATCCGTCCGTATACCAAGTTTATTTCGAATGCATTACTTCTTCCGCAGAACATCTGCGGAACCTTAACATCTGCGGATGTCTTAACATCCGCGGATGCCTTAGCTCAAACAATGCATCTGTTTTTATAGCTGAAACAAAAATTTCACTAATACTTCTACGGATGAGAAGTATTACTGAAACTTCTGCGGATGCAGAAATTTCACTGTTACTTCTACGGATGAGAAGTATTACTGAAATTTCTGCGGAACTTAAAGTTCTATTAACTTTAAATGTGTGATATCTACTGAGTAGAATCAAGTGTTGATGTTGGACATTGTTGACTGTATTTGCATGGCAATTAAGTACAAGAAAGCAAGTGTCCTGTATCCTGCATTCAAGTTAGTAATCAAGTTCCAATTCCTTCACACTGAATTAACAGCTTTTTATTGTTTTTCATGCATAAACTACTCCCCCTAAATTTGTGATTAATGTTAAACTATTGCATTCATCATAAATTTAAGTTGTAAACAGGCATGAGAGGCATATGACAGTCTAAGAGAGAGAAAATCAGTTAAAAGGACAAATTAAACCTCTGATTGAAACAATTGCATGCATGCATATATATATAGAGGGATCATACTATGACTTGGCTTCTGCGGATGTTGATTATTTGATTCATTGCACACCAGATTGTAAGTATATAGATCCACTTAAATTCATACATGAGTAATGTATCAACTAGGCATGCTATTTATCATGTTTTGAAGTTTGTTAATCAGTAACTGTCATGAGTTTCACATGCAATTGTCATTAGAGTTTGTACTCCGTAGGTGAGGCAAATCACTACTTTTCACACTTAATGACTATATACATTAAGTTATAAGTTCTATCTTGAGACATATTGCAGTCTCATGAATGCTTTGATGTTGAAGCTCTTTGAATTGATGTACAATTGATCACAAGTGATTCTTTTTAGAGCTGAGATATGATCTTCATAGTCACCAGGTCTTTACTCTCGTAAAACAGAGGTGAACGTAACCCTGGTCTTTGTTTACACAAAACAGATGGAGAATGAAGATCATACTCTTTAATCATATCCCCAGGTCTTTGTTCACACAAAACAAAGGGAATATAACTTTGCAAAGATTGAAGATTATAAAGTATTTTACATATTGTGCTTGTACAAGTGATTTGGTCACATCAGGAGATAACTTACTTTCCTGACTCTCAAAATGGAGATCCCACAGACAGATACCTGCTTCTCTTAGTTTGGCATGCTCTTAGTGTAGTTTCCACTCAAGATGAACCTACTCACATATCACAATGTTACAAGTCAGTTTTAGTTGTTGTTAAAGAAGGCCAAGCATAGTGTACTATCATTTCCCATACATATAACTTGCATAAACATGCTATCAGACACTTAAATCATCCCTAACCATTACTCTACACAAGGACAGTCATATGCTGTTGATGATTTATTCTAAGTTAATCATCCCCAGAGATTCTATCAGAAAATTAAATCTAACAGAATCAAAGGCTTTAGTGAACAAATCAACAAGCTGATTTGTTGTGTCCACTTTGACTAACTTGATTAAACCCTTTTCTGAGCAATCTCTCAGAAAATGGTATCTGATTTCAATATGTTTGTTTTACTATGTTGGATTGGGTTAGCAGTTATAAACATAGCAGCTGAATTATCAATATGAATTGGTGTTTGAAAGAAATTGTAACCATAATCAAGTAATTGGTTTTGCAACCAAAGTACTTGAGAGCAACCAGCTGAAGCAGCTATGTACTCGGCTTCAGCTGTGGATACAGATACATTAGTTTGCTTCTTGCACTGCCATGAAACAAGTCTTGGTCCCAAAAACTGACATCCACCAGTTGTGGATTTTCTGTTGTTGTTACACCCTCCATAGTCACTATCTGAATATGAGTAAAGACTGAAATCTCCATCTTTTGGATACCACAGTCCTAGAGCGGGTTTGCCTTTCAGATATCTGAATATTCTCTTCACAGCATTCAGGTGAGACTCTTTTGGGTCTGATTGATACCTGGCACAAACACAAACAGCAAACATTATGTCAGGTCTACTGGCAGTTAAGTACATAAAAGAACCAATCATTGATCTATACAATCTCTGATCTACTGATTTTCCAGCAGGGTCAGGCACAATCTTGTCTATTGTTGAGGCAGGTGTCTTGCATGAAGTTGTATCAGCAAGATTTTACTTCTTTAGGATTTGATGAATGTACTTCTCTTGATTGATGAAAATGCCATCTGTTTTCTGATGAACTTGTAAGCCAAGGAAGAATGTCAATTCTCCCATGGAGCTCATCTGAAATTCAGATTTCATTAACTCTTCAAAGCTTTGACACAGTTTCTTGTTGGTTGATCCAAATATTATGTCATCAACATATATTTGAACCACCAAAAGATCTTGATGTTCATGTTTGAGGAAGAGTGTCTGATCAATGGTTCCTCTTTTGTAACCATTCTTCAGCAGGAAAGATGACAATGTGTCATACCACTTCCTTGGTGCTTGATGAAGACCATACAAAGCTTTGTCAAGCTTGTATACTCTTTGTGGATAGTCAGGATCCTCAAATCCAGGGGGTTGAGCCACATATAGTTCTTCATCATTTTTCCCATAAAGGAAAGCACACTTCACATCCATTTGATAGACTGTGAACTTCCTGAATGAGGCATAAGCTAGGAAGACCCTTATAGCTTCAATTCTTGCAACTGGTGCAAAAACTTCATCATAGTCTATCCCTTCTTCTTGAGTATATCCTTGAGCAATAAGTCTGGCTTTGTTTCTCACGATTATACCTCTGTCATCCAGCTTGTTTTTGAAAAGCCACCTTGTTCCAATGGGATGTTGACCTTGAGGCAAGTCTACAAGATTCCACACCTTTTGTTTTCTGAATTGTTGTAGCTCTTCTTGCATAGCCTCAATCCAGCTGTTGTCTTTTAAAGCAGCTGTAATATTTGCAGGAACTGTCTGAGACAAAAAGCAGGTGAACAGACAAATGTTTGCCACTCCTCCTTTGCTCCTTGTAGTTCTTGCATTCAGGTCTCCAATGATATTATCTGAGGGATGAGACTTGTGAATCCTGCTTGTTGAAACAACATCAACTGGAATTGTTGATTCTAAGTTTGAGAAACCCATGGATGCAGATGCATTCAGCTGAGAAGATGAGTCTATGAAGTAATCAAATGGCTCATGTTCATTAGGATCAACATGAGTTTCAGTTGCTGCATGGTTGTCTTCTTCCGCAGGAAGTTCTACGGAAGCATTTTGTTCTTCCGCAGGAGTAACTTCAATATCTACGGAGGCATTTTGTGCTTCCTTAGGGGTTACTTCATCATCCACGGATGAACATTGTTGATTTGCTGGCATGTTTTGTTGATTCAACACATCCTCTCCATCCCTTTGGTCAGTGGTTGAAACAGGATTTACATCTACGGATGCTGATGCATCTCCGGATGTATTTATATGTGCTGCGGATGAAGGATTTGCTTCGGATGTAGCTGCATGCTGCGGACTTGATTCTTACTGAGATGCAGTTGAAGGTTGTGCCCTTGGTGGGTCAGCTGTCAGTGGCACTTCATTCAAACTTGGAGGTACAAATGGATAGCATGTATCCGCAGAACCCGCATTGATCAGATAACCAGAGTTAAATGATTCAGTTAATGCATCAATATCAAATAACCAAGATGATCCTTTTACAGATGTTGTAAACATGGATTCATCAAAAGAAACGTTGGGAGTCTCTTCAACAATGTTATGTTTTGGAATATAGACCCTATATGATTTAGAAGTGGATGAATACCCAACAAAGAAACCATCATAGGCTTTTTCAAAAAATTTTCCCAATTGTTCTTTAGTATTTAATATAGACACATGACACCCAAAAGCTCTAAGATATCCTATAAAAGGTTTTCTTTTAAATAAGAGCTCATAAGGAGTTTTATTATGTTCTTTGACAATTAATGTCCTATTTTGAACATTGCAAGCTGTATTCACAGCTTCTGCCCAGAAAGTTATGGGCAACTAAGAATCAGCTAGCATTGTTCTGGCTGCTTCTATGAGAGTTCTATTTCTTCTTTCAGCCACTCCATTCTGTTGTGGAGTTCTTGGTGCACTGAATTGTCTTGCTATCCCTTTATTCCTGCAAAAGGAATCCAGATCAGCATTAACAAATTCAGTTCCATTATCACTCCTAAAAATTTTAACTTTTAAATCAAGTTGATTCTCAATCTTGATCATGAAGTCCATTAATATTTCAGATGTTTCACTCTTATGTTTTAAGAAAAAGACCCATGTGAATCTAGTGAAATCATCTACTATCACCAAACGATATTGCCTTTTTCCAATGCTCATCACATTGGTTGGACCAAAGAGGTCCATGTGAAGCAATTTGAGTGGTGTAGTATTAGTGTTGATTATTTTGGATTTATGAGACACTCTATGTTGTTTTCCTTTGTAACATGAAGAACAATGATTAGAACAATGAAATTCTTTCTTTGGTAATCCAATGACCAAGTCATTTTTCACCAATTTATTCATGTTCTTCATGTTGGAATGAACAAGCCTTCTATGCCACAATTGTGATTCATCTTCTGAAGACTTAGATAGCAGGCATGTCTCATGGCTTGTGAGTGATGTGTTGTTCATATCCAAAACATATGTGTTTCCTTTTCTTGATGCTTTTAGAAGGATCCAGTCTGCTGGAACTGCAAAACCTGGCTTAAGAATGTAACAATTAGTGTTATCAAATAGTGTAGTGTAATTTTGATCACAAATTTGAGATACACTGAGTAAATTGTACTGCAATTTTTCACAGTAATTTACTTTTTCAAATGTTAAAACACCATTTGTTACAATTCCCTCACCAACTATTTTACCTCCCTTCTTATCCCCACCAAATGCCACATAAGAGGCATGTTTATGTTTGAAGTCATGGAGAAGTGCACAGTTTCCTGTCATATGTCTGGAACAACCACTGTCAACATACCACTTGTTGTCAGCTCTCCATGATTGTTCCTGCACACAAAAAGAAATCAGTTAGAATTGACAACCCAAGCCTTAATTGTCTTGGGTTTGCGAGAAGTGTCAACAATAGTTACTCCTTCATGAATTAATCTTGAAGTTTCAGTATTAGTTGTTTCTTTTTGATTTTATGGTGGTGAGGATGATTCTGTTGAAGATGATTCAGGTGTTTGGATGTCTTCTTGCTTATCTGATTCTTTCTTCAACTTATCTTTTTTTGGCTGATATTTTAACTTTGAGGATGCTCCTGTATTTTTGAATGTTACTTCATCTTTCAACTTTGATTGAGGTACAGGAGTTCCTTTTTCAAAGTTATCAAAGAAACCATCAATCACTTCAGTCTTCTTATCTGACAGATCCACCTTTTTATGAGGTGTTTTATACTGAATTGGTGTTTTCTTCTTCAAAAGCTTATCAGCAGCAGAGGATCTTTTCTTAGATTTTTGTTGTTCTTTTTGCATCTTTAATTCTTTCTCACTCTCTGAAGATTGAGAATCTGATTCAGATAATGCATCATGTGACTTCTTTTTGCTCTTTTTCTTGTTCTTCTTGTTGAAATAACATTCCTGAGTTGAATGGTTATTTTTGTCACATATAGCACAGTGTTTGTTGAAATAGCAATCAGAAGTCATGTGATTGTTCATATTGCATATGGAGCAATAACTGCTGAAATAGCATTCATCAGTATTGTGATTCTTCATATCACACCATTTGCAATATTTATCTTCTGAATTTTCTTCAGATTCAGCCTTCTTTTTCTTGTTCTTTGTCTCCTTTCCTGATGGATCACTTGATTTCTTCTTGCTTTTGGTAGGAGCCTCATCATTTGTTTCTTGTTTGCCTTTCGCTGCCTTTTGTTGCTTGATATTCATCATTTTCTGTGCATGTTTGTTGGCAGTCCTTTTGACCTCATCCGTAGATTTGGTTTCTCTCTTCCGTGGCTTTTCTGCGGATTCACAAGTTTTAGCCTTCTGCAGATGTACGGACTTGGCTATTTTTGCTTTCCGCAGACGTTCTACGGATTCTTCAGACTTCTCTTTCCGCAGATCTTCAACACTTGAATTTTTCTTCTTCTTGGTTGAAGTTTGATGTTTCTTACCTTTATCTGAAGGAAATAAAGGTAACTCAGTACTTGATCCGCAGTTATCAACCTTGTGAAGATTCAGTTCATAAAGTCCTTCATTCAGTTCAGTAATTCTTTTACAGATAGTCTTCAGCATATTTCGTTACTTTGGAGGATACTGCAGCTTTGATTCTTCAAGAACTCGGGGAAGACCAGTTTCAACTTGAACATTCTTACCAATGTTCAGTTGATCAGTATCATGTTCATCAGAATCATCAAAGTCATCATATTTATCAAAATCTGAGTCATTATGTTTAAGTGATTCTGATTCAGTAGATTCAGTTTCACTCATCTCAGCCTCATTGTTGATGTTTGTTTTTATATTAATTTTGGTGCTTGGCACAAAATGATTTGACAAAGTATTTGTCATTGTTGCAGGCAAAGTTGTATAGTTATCATTAATAGGTGGTGCAATAGCATTATAACCCATGTTGGAGCATATATAGTCATATATAGTGTGTCCGTCGCTTGACGAATAGTCTAGGCTTAATGTTATACACCTTGTAAACACATGAAACTGGGTCATTCGCAGGAGCATATGCGAATGAGACTCAGTCGTACGACTGAGCCATGCTAATAGACCAGTCGTGCGACTGAGAGATGCGATTGGGGCATTCTTAAGACTGAACCATAAGAATGGTCCAGTCGTACGATTGAACCATACGCGTGGTCCAATTGCATGAATGGGCCCAGTCGCATCTAATATGGGCCGAGGCCTATATATACCAGTTTCAATGTGTAGAAACCGAAGGGTTTTAGAGAGTGTGCCCGGCGCCCAGGCGCTGCCGGATGAGAGGGGAGATCATGCTCGATCTCCCCTTGCCAAAAGTCTTGATTCTTAAGTTGTAACGAGCTTAAAATCGTTATGTTTTATCAATAAAATCATTCGATTATTGTTCGTGTTATTGTTTATCTTTTGGTTTTTATCCTTCCGTCAAGAACATGCTCGGATGTTTACCGATCCAGTGACTTCATAATAAATTTGTGTTTCCCAAGCTTATATAGTAATCAGTATTCCTTAGAGGATTTTCGAGCAGTCTATAGGTACTTTGACAAGAAGAGACTATTCTTAGAGCTTACAAAGAGAAGCCAAGCCTCAGGTCAGTGCCATCGTACAGCAGAGAGGCGGCAAACAACAATGAATTCTAGAATATGTAGGTTATGCTTATCCTCAGGTCAGTGCCATCGCACAACAGAGAGGCACACAACCTATCTCCTTGTTAGAGCATTTCTTATTTTTCTTTTTCACATAACGCACCAACAACATTTTGTTATCAGCATGATTGCGCTTGTATTCATTTTTTTCTTTTGCTCTTTTTGTAGTCACACGCACACCTTTGGTGGCGTTTATTTGCTCGTTATCCCTTATCGGAAATGGCTGATTGTGTTAACCAGTGATAAGATGGGCACCCACAGTTGATTGAACCATTTAGGTTAGATTGAGTTTACCAATGTCGTCTACTCGTCTAGTGTGTTGAATCTACCGACACATCGTATCGTGAACTAGCACCTCCCTAGATCAACTTTCTCCGTGTAGTTACAATACCAACCAAGCGTACTATCATCTTCCCATTTTGTTAGACTTAGACTTCTCGGATTTATAATTTTTCTGTGATTTAATTAACTTTCTAAAACGAAAATCCTTTTGGTGTTCCAAGTAACTCGATGCCTGTGTACTATCACTTTCCAATTTTGTTGACTCACATTTTCTGTCTTTTTGTCTATGCCTTTTCAGCTTTACTTACCTTTCTCCTTTTTTTCTTTTTTTTCTTTTTTTTGGTCCGGTACACAGCTCATTCGTGCAACTTGAACATATGAATGAAGACATACGTACGAATGGGTGATTCGTGCGAATGGATACTCCGAATGGGTCAGTCGTGCGAATGAAGTACACGAAAGGGTCAGTCGTGCGAATGAATGTTAATTCGTACGAATGGACATATGACTGGGTTAGACGTACGAATGGACCATACGAAAGGTTCAATCGTGCGAATGAGGCCCAATCGCATGAACGGGTCTGAACGCAGAAAACCAGAATTGCAGCCGCCACAAGGCTGAAAAACCCTAATCCGATGATTTGGACGAGATACAACACAAAATTTGTATCACTGGATTCGTTTTTATGATCTGAAGAAGATTCCGAGTCCGGTTTTAACAAACAAACATCACACGCAATGAGATTTGAGCAAAACAAGATGAACACGAAGAACACGAAGTGGGTTTAACGTCAAAGAACTGAACTTTGATCCAGAAATCAAGAGCTCGGGTTGCTAGAATGACACTTTAGCATTGTTCTTGTTAGGACCGTGTACGTACGGAGTACTAACTGATTCTTTGTTATACCGGATCAAATAGTGCGGAATCTTATTTGATTGGTGATCCAATCAGGGATAACGTAATCAAGATCAATCCTAACGATTAGAAAACGTTAAGAATGGACTAGGAATGATCTCAGATGTTCTATGAACTTGGAATTGACGAACTGGACGTTCTGGGTCGACTAGGGTTATGAATATTCGAAGTGTTTCGTTTTTCCACGAACTAGGTGGTATTTATAGGTAAGGGTTTCTCATTCGGGCGACTGAACCATTCGCATGGTTCAGTCTTGCGATTGAGCTATGCGGTTGATCCATACGCACTACTGAGCCTTTAGTCGTACGACTGGTTCAATCTCATGCTTCAGTCTTACGACTGATCCATTCGCATGAAGTTATTCATGCGTATGGTCCATTGGCATGGCCCATTCGCATGATAACTTCATCAGGTTAAGTTTGAATGTGTTAATCATTACAACATTATGCATACCAATTCAAACAACGACAAACCTATATAATTAATCATTACACAACCCATTAACAAAATATATAAACATTATAACATAAACAGCCAAATGTATTTCATTAATCAACGTTCAATTACATATAATCAAGACATTACAAAGATATTACATTCAGCTCAGAATCTAGGGACACATGTATCAACAAACTCCCCCTTGGACCTAGATTCCTCTAATGTCTTGCTTTACCCATAACCTCTTCGTACTTCTTGAATTTGTCCTCTCTGGTTACACCTGCATGTATTTCAAATACAAACCAGAGGCGTATGACGTGCTGATACTGGAGAGCTTGTACGATATCCTGTGAGTCATAGAATAGTGGCCACTTGTAGAGTGTATAAACATCATTAGCTGAAAAGTTCGTAAGCCACATTGGGTCAAATACCCGGATGACATCCATCTGTCCATCTCTGTTCAACACTATGACTGCTTCAGCTGTTCGCCAATCGTAGTACCATCATTTGAAATGTGAAGTGATGTCCTGAGGCATTTCCCTTAGAAGGATCTTCGACATGGTGCGCGGAGGACGCCACTTCAACACAATCTTTGGCTTCCCGGTTCGTGGATCAACTTCAAACCTTCGAATGTACCTCGTAGGTTGCTGAGGCCTGAAGTTCACCCACCGGGTGTGGTACTCTCTCTTTAACGCAGCTTCAAACCAACCTGACATTTTTCTCGGATCAGCATACAGCAACTTCAGCTTTGCCAGTTGGTTGAGCTCAAAACCAGCTAGAGTCTTTAGATCGTGTGGGAATCTAAAGTACTCGATATCTTTCTCCCTCTTAACTGCATATGCGTTAAGATCCTCAAAATACGCCCAGATATGATCTTGCCAGACACCTTCTGATGTTTCTTCACTCTATAGAGTTTGGTGTAGGCATCAGACTTTGGAGCATCTCTCTGGGCACGAAGCTCTGCAAAACAAGCAGCCCACTCAGCTTTTCTTTCTTTGACTTCTTCTTCAGTAGCTCGGTTTGTATCCTCTTGTTTGTCATTTTCTGCTTCCATCTTTTCCAGAGTGTCAAATGTCTCACTAACTAGGTTGTCATCCAAATTTGGAATGACGTGACCTTCAGTGTCTGTATACTCTGGGTAATGTTGATTAGTGATGTCCTCGATCTCAATCTCATCTATATCGTGTAGCTCTTCATCACTGTCAACTTGAACTTCAGGAGCATCTTTCATAATCTCATCGGCGTTAAGCTTGAATATCTCAGCCAACTGCTCCTTTGTGAAGCTATGAATAATCTCACCCTCCTCAGGGGTATACTCAACCGATCTTCTCACAATACCCTGCAGATCAAGAATCATTGTTAACTGACTCTTGACCTGCTGTAGGGGTTCCACATCGTATTCATCGCGTTGGAAGTTTGGATCTGCTTGATTTAAACATGAAACATAATATCTGTTAGTAAATAATCAAGCACAATCATTAACAAGAGATATAAACATTCATTACATAAATGTTACATAATTTCAAATACAAAAGTCTGTTAAATACATAAACATGAATAACTAAACAATACTTTTATCTTGAATCTCCGGAGTTTCTTCAGTTGGAGCAGACGAAGAGGGTCCTTGATCTTGACGATGTTTAGAACGCCTCTCGTCTGCTGCATCATCGCTATGATCTCTTGCTGTCTCTCTTCCTTCACCTTCCTCATCATCCTTCTTCTCGTCACCATCATCACTTTCATCACTATCATCATCATCATTGTCGTCATCCTCATCATCATCGTCCTCATCATCATCATCATTATCATCACCTTCCCCGATCTTGAGGGGCTCACTCTGAGTGCTTTTCAGCTTTAGCAATAGAGTCTTGTGAGCCGCCTCCAGCTTCTCCATCTTCTCATCAGTCTCAGCCTCATGTTGAAGCAAGCCTGTGATCTGATCAGTCTGTGCAGTGATCAACTGGGCTTGTGAAGATGTCAACTCCCTCAGTCTTTCAATCTCAGCTATTTGTGTAGAACTTTGCTCTTGCAGCTGTAGAATCTGAGCAGTCTTGGCCTTGTCGGAGGCTAGCAACTAGAGCACCATGCTGTTCAGTGCAGCAAGTTGCTCAACCACAGAGACAGGTGGTATAACTGAGCTCGAGGGTGCAGATGAGGGTTGGGTTTGGTGAGTGGTGGTGGTTGTGGTGGTTGTGGTGGCTGTGGTGAATATGGGAGAGGATGGGAATGATGTAGTAGGGGGTACAGTGGTGGTGGTGGTGGTTGTGGGAGTGTGAGATGTAGGTATAGTGGTGGTGGCTTGAGGTGTTTGGGATGGAGTGGATGTGGTGGCTGTGGTAGTGACTGAGGTCGTGAATCGTATTCGTTTACTCTTCTTACCATGCACTCTCGCCATGGTCTTCCTCCTCTTCCCAGTAAACACCGGGGTTCCTACTCTGGCGCTAGGTTCATCAGGGGCATAAGCCGGATCAGACTCTATGTGTGGATCCCCTGATGTCCCCGACTGACCACCCATAACCTTCAGACCTCTCTCCGTGGCAACCACTTTGCTGCCAACTCTCGTGGTCAGACCTTCTTCCTTACTCTCTTCATCATCTTCCGGCGGGCAGAAATCAGGTATAAACCCGGCAGTAGCCGTGTCTGTATGTGGTGGTGGCTGAGCTGTGTGAGTGGAGGGCCCCTCAGAAATAACTGGCCCACCATCGCCATCATGGCCATCATCGTCATCTGAGTCATCTGATGGTGTCGTAATCACCTCAGTATCAGATTCGCTGTCATCATGACGCCATTTGCGTCTCCTCGGTGCTACATAATCAGCTCGGGCCAGATGCCCTATCAATCTCTTCATAACTGGCTTCACCTGCTTCCCTTTATACACCTTCATTCTCCCAAGAGTTGTGTCATCCATGATCTCTAATGCCACTGAATCACTCTTTTCCTTGGGCAGATCAGGCAACTTTTCATCAAAAATCAGCTGTAGGAACCGGGGGTACATACAAAGCCTTCCTTCCCCTTTGCCTCTAAATTCTCTATCAGATACGTGAAAACCATGTTGGAGAAGCTGAAGGGGTGGTTAAGGACCAATGCAACATATGCATTCTGGATTTGGTCCGACAGATCATCAAACCCACCCCTCCTGGATGCTATGCACTTCAGGATGACGTGTGCTAGGTACTTGTACTGGGGGCTCAGGTTGCTCTTGTTCAGCACCCCCGAGTTGATGTCCCCGCAGTACCCGATCCTCATAAAGCACCCATGAACCGTCAGAGGATGTAGCTTAACTGGATGATTCTCATCATCTCCAAATCCCAATACTGTCCTGATATCTGCCGCTGTGATCTCTATCGCCCTACCAAAGATAGTACTTCGGATACGGTAGGGTTCCACAGATCGATCTACCGAAGCTCCCTCCCAGAATGATTGGTGAAGGGACTGGTAGGGAGTACAGGGTGTAGATATGGCTCTATAGATCCGTGACCTCCTCAAAAAGTCGATAATCCCTTCAAACTCACCACCATTCCTCGAGGTGGAATCCAAGTGAGCACAAATGTTATGCTTTGGATTAATAGACCAACGGTTAGCCATATTCCTGTAATCAATAGCAAAAACATGTTAGAAACATGTAAAACAGAGTTTGACTAAATCAGAAAACAATTTAGTTCAATCGTGTGATTGAACTATGCGACTGAGTTCAGTTGATTGAATGAACCTGCGATTGAATCAGTCGACCGAATGGATTCATTCGCATGATTCATTCGGCCGATTGAATGAGTCATCCCTTACAATCGTGCGATTGAAGTTCATTCTGGAGTCCAGTCGTATCACACACTCAACCCATTCGCATTATTCATTCGGATGATTGAATGAGTCGCCCCTTTCAATCGGGCGATCGAAGTTCATTCTGGGGGACCAGTCGCATCGTAGACAAAACTGTTCCATTTCAAACTCAGATTTATCAAATGGTTAAATTAAACATTAAGTTCATGTTTATTAGACTCGCAATCATGTATCTAAACCACCTAATCCATTGATTTTAACATTGTATGTGATTAAGGTAGTTTATTTTACAAAGTTGGTGTCGGTTCAAGAACTAGGTTGAATACGATCGGATTCAAACCCCATTCAACTGTAAGCATCATCAATCTCTCGTGTTATACCTGTAGAACAATGCTAAAGTGTCAGAAATCGGATACGGTAGGTGTTTAAGATCAAATGAAATTTGGGCAGCGTAACGGTGAGATTTTGAGTTTAGGGCGAATGAGTTCTGCGATCGACTGAGGATCTTATTTATACTAAAACTCAGTTCAGTCGGGCGAATGAACCCTTCGCTCAATTCATTCGGCCGATTCAATCTCCAGTCGTATGACCGAGTCTAATCGCATGACTCATTCTTGCGATTGAAACTGGGTCGTACGATTCACTCAATCGACCAGTTCCATTCGATCAATTGACCTCCATTCGCATGTTTGACCTAGTCGGTCACTTTTAATCGGCCGATTGGGCTCATTCGCATGGCCCAATCTTACGATTGTGTTCAATCGTATACCCCATTCGTACGACTGGATCAAACCAGATTCAGTTGTGCGATTGGGCTATACTTGTGCCATTTTTGTTAAGTTATGGACCGACCCTTAGTTTTCTTAACCAATTGATAAGACATTATAATCTTTTGATCATCTCAGACATGATCACTTTTAAAAACAACACATTCACTGATCACCTCAGATGTGATCCATTTATCCACCCGATCACCTCAGACGTGATCCATTTATCCACCCGATCACCTCAGACGTGATCCTTTTAACCTTTCAGAAACAATTTGTTTAAGTAAACGTTAAGCACATTTGGTGACGTTTAGCAGATAACAATACACACAGTCCGATATTGACACATTATACTAAAAAATTGAAAAATCTTAAAACTACGAATAGAATGAACATGTTTTTATGGTTTTTGTTGGGGCAAGTTTGTGTAGCTTATTAGCATTGAAATCATATCAAGGACAGACTCATATGGAATCAGACAGGCATAAACAGCATTACTTGGAACCTTTGATTAGCATTTAACTTTAAACACTTGCATATCACAGCTTTCTCACTTATCTAAGACTTCTAAAATCTAACTGGGAATCATGCTTGATATGATACGTAACGTACTTTGATAATCAACTTCAGTCAGTGCATACACGACGATTGTCAGTATATTTGTCCACTTAAATCCATACACAGACTTTGGACAGGCATTGGTAAAGAATTAAGTTATTATTTCAACCAAAATTTGTGGATCCTAAGCTTATATAGTAATCAGTATTTCTTAGAGGACTTTCGACCAGTCTATAGGTATTTTGACAAGAAGAGACTATTCTTAGAGCTTACAAAGAGAAGCCAAGCCTCAGGTCAGTGCCATCGCACAGCAGAGAGGCGGCAAACAACAATGAATTCTAGAATATGTAGGTTATGCTTATCCTCAGGTCAGTGCCATCGCACAGCAGAGAGGCACACAACCTATCTCCTTATTAGAGCATTTCTTATTTTTTTTTCACATAACGCACCAACAACATTTTGTTATCAGCATGATTGCGCTTGTATTCATTTTTTTCTTTTGCTCTTTTTGTAGTCACACGCACACCTTTGGTGGCGTTTATTTGCTCGTTATCCCTTATCGGAAATGGCTGATTGTGTTAACCAGTGATAAGATGAGAACCCACAGTTGATTGAACCATTTAGGTTAGATTGAGTTTACCAATGTCGTCTACTCGTCTAGTGTGTTGAATCTACCGACACATCGTATAGTGAACTAGCACCTCCCTAGATCAACTTTCTCCATGTAGTTACAATACCAACCAAGCGTACTATCATCTTCCCATTTTGTTAGACTTAGACTTCTCGGATTTATAATTTTTCTGTGATTTAATTAACTTTTAAAAACGAAAATCCTTTTGGTGTTCCAAGTAACTCGATGCCTGTGTACTATCACTTTCTAATTTTGTTGAGTCACATTTCCTGTCTTTTTGTCTATGCCTTTTTAGCTTTACTTACCTTTTCCCTTTTTTTTAAGTAATGAATATTGAAATAAATCTCCCCCTAAAATACTAAAACAGAAAATCTTTTTGTGTTTTTGGATTTTATATAACAAGGAAATAAACAAAATAAAATAAAATTAACAGAAAAATAAACAAATAAACACGAGTCGGACTATGTATCTGCTTCTTCCGCAATCACATCACTTTTTTTTAACGCCGTTGACCTCTAGCAGATAGAAAAATCTAGGTTTATCAAATGGTTTGGTGTAGAGGTCAGCGCGCTGAAAATCCGTGTTAATTTTAATCACATCAATCAATTGTTTTTCATAGCAATCGCGTATGAAATGATATTTAATGCCGATGTGTTTAGTTTTTGGATGTTGAACAGGATTTTTAGTAACAGCTATGGCAGCAGAATTATCAACATAAATAGGGGTGTTAAAAAATTTCATACCGTAGTCGCGCATTTGCTGTTGGATCCAGATGATCTGAGAGCAGCAACTTGCAGCAGCAACATATTCAGCTTCACAGGTTGATAAAGCAACCGAGGTCTGCTTCTTGCATTGCCACGTGACTAATCGCCTTCCAAAGAACTGACATCCTGCTGATGTAGACTTGAAGTTCATATTGCAACCACCATAGTCTGAATCGCTGTACGCAGTAAGCTCAAAGTCATCATCATGAGGATACCACAACCCCTGTGTTGGAGTACCCTTCAGATAACGGAAATTCCTTTTCACCCCAATCAGGTGATTCACTTTTGGCTTCGCTTGATATCTAGAACATAGACATGTGGCATACATAATATCTGGACGCGAGGCAGTGAGGTACATAAGAGATCCGATCATCCCACGATACATAGTGGCATCCACCAAATCCCCATTCTCATCAGGAGCCACATCATGATTTGTGGCGAGAGGGGTACCGGCAGTAGAAACATTCTCCATATCGAACCGACTCAGAATATCGCCGACATACTTGGTCTGATGTAGGAAAATACCGGTTGGTGTTTGATCCACCTATAATCCTAGGAAGAACTTCATTTCTCCCATGGCACTCATTTCGAACTCTGCCTTCATCACAGATTCAAACTCTTTGCACAATGCTTCATTCCTAGACCCAAAGATGATGTCATCCACGTAAATCTGCACCATAAGCAAATCACCTGTAGGATTCTGTGTGCCCAAGACACTTAGAATATTGATGTGGTTAGTACGTTATGATCCAAGTCGGGTTATACCCAATAACAAGCTTAGCAAACACCAATTAATATTTAATTGATGATGAGATCATGCAATTAAATATTTACACCAATTTAGAAATGGGTTTTCTAAATAAATTGCATATGAGAAGGAACAACTTATTAGGATACTTTGTTCAATAATATTATTTGAAACATCATTTAAATTAGTTAGATGACATCAAATAAAAATGAGCAAAATTATAACTTATATGTTAAATGGTTAATTATATAAGTTATATAACTAGTACATGCAACTAAATGGTTAGTTGTATGACTAGTTAGAAGACCATACAACTAGTAAATGTGTGATATTGAAAATGGGGGGAAACCCTTTTGGGTTTCAAATTTCGGCCGCCCCTAGCTTAATATCATTGGACCATTGTCTTTGATAAACACACATACAATCAATGGTTCTAGGGGTCTTCATTTTAGCTCTCCATTATTCTCATTTTGCATGCAACTAAACCAAGAGAAAGCTCTCTCATCTCTCTCCAAAACTCACGGTTTCAAGAGACTTTGGGCAGCTTGTTCTTCAAGTTTTGGTGTACAAATCCTAGCAAAGAAGTGGTGTTTGCTTCAAGGCTTGAGGGTATAGACGTTTGAGGACTTCTAGCTTGGAGTCTTGGCCATATTTCAGCCCCTTTCTTGTACGGTTTTGAAGCCTCCAACAGCCTCATCTAGTCGACTTTCTTGCTGGAAGAAGGTAGACATCACAGCTTGTTCAAGCTGTGATTTTATGTTGTTTTCATGCATTCATAGCTTGTCCATTCATATATTAAGATCCTTATTGTTATGGGTTTTTGTTTTCATCCTAAAAACACATTTAGAACACGAAATTTTCAGATTATAAACTTGTTATAATCCATTATATCCGCTGCGTTTTCTGAAAAGTTTAAAGGTTAAACTATGTTTTAGTGTTCTATAAAACCCAACAATGGCATCTAGAGCCGGTTATATGGATGGCTTGCTTGATTCATCTTTTGAAATTGGTTTTAAAAGATGATATTAGACATGTTATAAGGGCTGATTTAGGGCTGCCCTTTTTCTGTTTTGTTGAATCCCATCTTTCAAGGTCATATTATACATGCTTGTAGTTAAATCTTGAAAGATATACATATGTTGTTTTGTTGTGTTGTTTGGACAACATCTAAACCCAAAATTTTCAGTTTATATTGGCTGAAAATTTCATGGGTTTTGTGGGGATTCATCATTTTGTTTTAATGATATGTTGGATGTTGATAAAGTGCATAACCTAGCCATGACCCTATGTTGATTTGGTTTGTTTGGATGATTCAAGTGGTTGTTTTATTCATTCAATTTGGTTGTAATATTTGTGTTTATTCTTTGGGTTGTAATTATTCATTCATTTGGGTATGTAATAATAGATTAGGTTCATTTCCTTTACTAAAAAAAATGTATTAGGATACAATTTTGTAAAAGGAAGATGTACAAGATCAAGACCCAAAGATGGACACAAAGACACAAGAAACATGGAGCATTTGGATGCGGTTTCTAGTGGGAGGTTCTTGGAACCTTTATGATATGTTTGACCCTTAGAAAGACCAAAGACAACACTTGTGATGGCAAACAAGTGTTGTCAACATAAGGGCTATGGTTATGCACATATGTTTGTATATATATATGCTTGTTTGATTGTTTGTTGTTTGATGGTTTGGTTGATGTTTTGACATGCATAACAAACTAGTTAATGAACACAACAATCTGAAAATTGATGGTTCTTAAAGGTTAATAAAAGTTATTAAAATGGTTTAATGATTTTAATGATTAAAATTGGTTTTAATCAAAGAACCATAGGGTACCTTGTATTTGAAAGCATGCAAATACAAGTACATAGAGTTTTCTAAACTAGAATTATGAAACCTCTAAACATTTAACAAACAAGTTTAACACCTTCCTTTTGCACAACACTTAATTCATTTGGAAACTCTTAATGGGATAAAGGTCACCTAACCATTTTGAGGGAACTTGTGACTTAAGGTGGGAATAACACATTGGTGGGATAAAGATCACCTAACCACCCATGTTGGTAAACTCACATGTGTGTGCAAGTAGGGTAACTTGATTTGCAAACCATGTTGAATGGATCACCTAAATATGGTTTCCAAATAGGTGTTGATGGGATTAACATGCCGACTTTGCATATGATGTTTAAAGTCGATCCCATACCTCTAGAAGTTGCAAATGGTTGCAATCGTCAAACGTTGACCACCTTATTAATTTAAATAGTGGGATAAAGGTCACCTAACCACAATTTAAATGTAATGTTGGGTTCTAGATTTTAATATAAAATTGACCTTAAAAGGCATTAAGTATTAAAATTAGCAATATCGAAAATACTAAAATTGATCTTTGTTAAATTTTGTAGATGGCCACCAATAATGAAAATCACGATAACTCGTCCGCGTCAAACCAATCACTACGAGCGATCCTCCAAAAGGAACGTCTAAATCATAACAATTTTATTGATTGGTATCGAAACTTGAGAATTGTTCTCAAGCAAGAGAGAAGATCATATGTTTTAGACGACCCTATCCCCGATCAACCTAGCGAGGATGATGAGGAGGCCTTTAATGATTGGTTGAAATACACTGAGGACTCCGTCCAAGTGTCTTGTCTCATGCTAGCGAGCATGACTCCGGATCTCCAAAAGGAGTATGAGCATCACGGAGCTTACGACATGATAACCCAGCTGAAGGAAACGTTCCAACAGCAAGCAAGGGTTGAGCGGTTCGAAACGGTTCGAGCGCTCCATGCATGTCGTATGGACGACAACCAATCTGTTTCATCTTATGTACTTAAGATGAAAAGTCATATTGACCGCCTCGAGAGGCTAAATTGTCCCGTCTCGAAGGAGTTGGCCACGGATTTGATCCTAAATGGCCTAACCAAGAGGTTCGAGACATTCGTGTTGAACTACAACATGAATGCATGGGACAAAAGCATTGGTGAGCTTCACTCAATGCTCAAAACGGCCGAGGCGGCCATGGGTAAAAAGGTTTTACCCGTTCTCACCATCAATGAAGGTGGGAACAACAAGAGGCCTCATCCCACACCTAAGGCAAAGGTTGCCAAGGGTAAGGGACCCATTTGGGGAAAAGGGAAAGGGGTGGTAAGGGTACCACCCAAACCACAAGAGAAGAAGCAAAAGGTTGCTACTAATGACCCATGCTTCAAGTGTGGGGAGATAGGACATTGGGCAAGGAATTGTCCTGTCCATCTCCAAGAGTTGAAAGCAAAGAGGGATGCCGGGCAGACCTCAGGTACAGTATACATGATACACATTGATCTTAATGTTACATCTTCAAACACATGGGTATTGGATACCGGATGTGGAACTCATATTTGCAATTTGTTGCAGGGGTTCACAAGAAGTAGGGACTTCAAGAAAGGGGATGTTAGCCTCTTCATGGGCAATGGAACTAAAGTCTTAGTTGAAGCTCGTGGGGACTACATCCTAAGACTTCCAAATGGTTTGGAAGTTATTTTGAAGAATGTTTTGTATGCTCCTAGTTTGACTAGGAACATTATTTCTGTATCTCAATTAAGACATTATGATTATGTATTATCTTTTATTGAAAATGACATTCATGTTTCTTTAAATGGTATGTTCTATTTTAAAGCTATACCAATTAATGGTATTTATGAATTGGTTCATGAAAATACTTTAGATAGTTCATTGTACCAAACAAACACCAAGAAACTCAAGTTGGACTTGAGTGACACCTATCTTTGGCATTGTCGTCTTGGTCATATAAACAAGAAACGTTTACAAACACTTCAAAAGAATGGTCTTTTGAAAGCAAATGAATGTGATTCATTTGATGTTTGTGAATCTTGTTTACAAGGCAAGATGACTAAGGCGCCCTTTAGTGGAACTACTGAAAGGGCAAAAGATTTATTAGGAATCATACATTCGGATGTATGTGGTCCTTTTAAGCCAATGACTAGGAATGGTGAAAGATACTTCATTACCTTTACCGACGACTATAGTCGCTATGGGTATGTGTACTTATTAAGGCACAAAGATGAAGCTTTTGAAATGTTCAAAATCTTCAAGAATGAAGTAGAAAATCAACTCAATAAGTCAATTAAAATTCTCCGTACCGATAGAGGAGGTGAATACCTAAGTGATGTTTTTCAAGATCATCTTAGGAGTTGTGGGATTGTCTCACAACTCACTCCACCTGGAACACCACAACATAATGGTGTGTCTGAAAGGAGGAATCGAACCCTATTGGATATGGTCCGATCTATGATGGCTAGAAGCACATTACCTCTATCATTTTGGGGTTTCGCTTTGCTCTCCGCTGCCCGTATTCTAAATATGGCCCCAACCAAAAAGGTGGAAAGGACACCTTTTGAGATATGGCATGGAAGAGTTCCATCCCTATCATACTTAAGGGTTTGGGGTTGTGAGGCTTATGTTAAGACTCCCACCCCAAACAAATTAGATGTCCGATCCACCAAGTGTATCTTTGTTGGATATCCTAGAGATTCTATGGGATATTATTTCTACGATCCACTGGAACAAAAGGTGTTTGTTGCCAGAAAGGGTGAGTTCTTAGAAGCTAAGTTCCTTATGGAAGGAGCTGGCAGTAGAACAGTGGATCTTGAAGAGGATCAAGAACCACAACCCGATACACGTTTGGTTGAAACTAGCACTCAACATGAGGATGTTGAGGAAGATCAAGGGGTTGATCAATACACAAAACACGTTCGCAGAAGTGGTAGAACTAGTAATCCACCTGAAAGATATGGATTTTTCATGGATGGATGCTATGTGGTAGATTCTGATGAACCAACCACTTACCATAATGCAATGTCCAATGCGGATTGTGACAAATGGCTAGAAGCCATGAACGTTGAGGTGCAATCCATGTATGACAACTAAGTTTGGGAACTTGTTGTACCACCTCTTAATTCCAAGGTAGTTGGAAGTAAGTGGGTTTTCAAGAAGAAAACCGATATGCATGGAAACTTGGATACTTATAAAGTTAGGCTTGTAGCAAAGGGTTTCACTCAAACTCAAGGGGTTGATTATGATGAAACCTTCTCACCTGTTGCGATGCTAAAGTCTATAAGGATATTGTTTGCCATAGCTGCTCATTATGATTATGAGATTTGGCAAATGGATGTCAAAACCGCTTTCCTAAATGGATATCTTGAGGAAGATGTCTATATGGTTCAGCCTGAAGGTTTTGTTGATCCAAAACATCCTAATAAAGTATGCAAGTTAAAGAAATCAATCTATGGATTGAAACAAGCATCGAGAAGCTGGAATCATCGTTTTGATGAGGAGGTCAAGAAATTAGGCTTCATCAAAAACGCTGATGAGGCTTGCGTGTATAAAAAGGCTAGTGGGAGCATAATAACTTTCCTAGTATTGTATGTTGATAACATACTACTATTTGGAAATGACATTCCAACCTTGGAAGGTGTAAAAACCTGGCTTGGAGGTTGTTTTTCCATCAAGGATCTAGATGAAGCCGCCTATATTCTGGGAATAAAGATCTATAGGGATAGATCTAGGCGGTTGATTGGTTTGAATCAAAGTGCATATATTGATAAAATCTTGAAAAGGTTCAAGATGGAGAACTCTAAGAAAGGTACGGTACCTATTCAAAGAGGAACGATATTGAGTACGACTCAATGTCCAAGCTCAAAGGATGAGCAAGATAGCATGAAGGCAATCCCATACGCATCTGCTATAGGATCCATCATGTATGCAATGATATGCACTCGACCGGACGTGTCATGCGCTTTAAGCATGACAAGCCGTTACCAGCAGAATCCTGGAAACAGTCATTGGATGGCTGTTAAGAACATACTTAAGTACCTAAGGAGGACAAGAGATATGTTCCTAATCTATGGATCTGGTGACGAGGAACTCGTAGTAAAAGGTTACACGGATGCGAGTTTCCAAACCGATCGTGATGATTCTCGGTCACAATCGGGATACATTTTCATTCTGAATGGAGGAGCGGTTTCTTGGAAGAGCTCCAAGCAGGACGTGGTGGCTCTATCAACTACAGAATCAGAATACGTCGCCGCCTCATTGGCAGCTCAAGAAGCTGCATGGTTGAAGAAATTCATTGCCGATCTAGGGGTTGTCCCTTCCATTCAGGACCCCCTAGAAATCTTTTGTGATAACGAGGGTGCGATTACACAAATCAAGGAACCCCGTGCTCATCAAAAGACTAGGCACATTGAGCGGAGATTCAACTACATACGAGATGAAGTTGAAAAGGGAAAGATATGTATTCGCAAAGTTCACACGGATCAAAACATTGCGGATCCTCTCACGAAGCTCCATGAAAAGGCAAAGCATGAAGGTCATACTTGTGCCGTGGGACTTCGATATTCTAGTGATTGGATTTGATCTGTAGATTTTGTATTTGGATAAATGGAACTTTCTATTATTTGAATAAAATTATTTGGTTATAATGTTTCAAATAATATTCCAATTTAGCATGTTTAATCCATGAGTAAAATGTTTACTCTAAATGTCCGTAGTCGTTCATACTTGTGGGAACAAGTTTGAAGGTAAGACTATTATGAACTTGGATTGGTTGATATTCATAAGGATGAATATAGAGCAATGGGTTGCTACCAAGGTTCATAGATATTTGTGGGAAACAAATATTGGACTAACCCGCATCTCAAATTTTACTACATGGAATCTTATTGATTGATCATAAGTAAATTTGAGTAAAGGCGAAAATCATTTGGTATCCTCCGACCTGAGATACATATTGGGTTTTGATATTCACCAAGTATTATACCTTGAACCTATTCTTCACTGTCCTGAAATAGTGGACAGTACATAAGGATATGTTCAGATATAACACGAGGTGCTTATGAGAAACGTATGTAGTCAAGATGGAATTTGTTCCTCTTATTCATTGAGAGTTAGATGTCTAAGGCCTGATTAAGTTAAATCAACAAGGAATGATCATTCTGTGTCCTTGGATTTAACATGACATCTGTAACAAAAGGATAGATGATTTATTCACCTAAATCATTTCAAGTAGGGTACTTGAAAGGGATGATGTTATTGAATGGCTATAAGTCATGCGTATTAAGGGTAGTAAACCGTTGTTAGGCGGTATTTACTGCTTGCATCAATCTTCTATGAATCTTGGGCAAGTGGGAGATTGTAGGATTCTGTGTGCCCAAGACACTTAGAATATTGATGTGGTTAGTACGTTATGATCCAAGTCGGGTTATACCCAATAACAAGCTTAGCAAACACCAATTAATATTTAATTGATGATGAGATCATGCAATTAAATATTTACACCAATTTAGAAAATGGGTTTTCTAAATAAATTGCATATGAGAAGGAACAACTTATTAGGATACTTTGTTCAATAATATTATTTGAAACATCATTTAAATTAGTTAGATGACATCAAATAAAAATGAGCAAAATTATAACTTATATGTTAAATGGTTAATTATATAAGTTATATAACTAGTACATGCAACTAAATGGTTAGTTGTATGACTAGTTAGAAGACCATACAACTAGTAAATGTGTGATATTGAAAATGGGGGGGAAACCCTTTTGGGTTTCAAATTTCGGCCGCCCCTAGCTTAATATCATTGGACCATTGTCTTTGATAAACACACATACAATCAATGGTTCTAGGGGTCTTCATTTTAGCTCTCCATTATTCTCATTTTGCATGCAACTAAACCAAGAGAAAGCTCTCTCATCTCTCTCCAAAACTCACGGTTTCAAGAGACTTTGGGCAGCTTGTTCTTCAAGTTTTGGTGTACAAATCCTAGCAAAGAAGTGGTGTTTGCTTCAAGGCTTGAGGGTATAGACGTTTGAGGACTTCTAGCTTGGAGTCTTGGCCATATTTCAGCCCCTTTCTTGTACGGTTTTGAAGCCTCCAACAGCCTCATCTAGTCGACTTTCTTGCTGGAAGAAGGTAGACATCACAGCTTGTTCAAGCTGTGATTTTATGTTGTTTTCATGCATTCATAGCTTGTCCATTCATATATTTAAGATCCTTATTGTTATGGGTTTTTGTTTTCATCCTAAAAACACATTTAGAACACGAAATTTTCAGATTATAAACTTGTTATAATCCATTATATCCGCTGCGTTTTCTGAAAAGTTTAAAGGTTAAACTATGTTTTAGTGTTCTATAAAACCCAACATCACCATCCTTTTCTTTGATGAACAATGTACAGTCAATCACACCCCTGCGAAAACCGTGTTTCAACAGATGGGTGGAAAGCTTCTCATACCAAGCTCGAGGAGCTTGATGTAGCCCATACAGAGCCTTATCCAGCTTGTAGACTCTGTCCCGATGATACGGATCCTCAAATCCTTCGGGTTGACTGACATAGACCTCTTCACAGATTTCCCCATGAAGGAATGCACTCTTCACATCCAACTGATAGACTTTTATCTTCATAAACGATGCATAGGCAAGGAAGATCTGAATTGCTTCCATTCTTTCCACTGGTGCAAACACTTCATTGTAGTCGATCCCCTCGACTTGTCTAAATCCCTGGACAACCAAGCGTGCCTTGTTTCTGATAACAACACCTTGGTCATCCTTCTTGCACTTTAGTACCCATTTGGTACCAATCACTTTAACTTTTTTTGGCCTGTCAACGAGGGTCTAGACTCCAAGTTTTTTGAACTGAAGTAGCTCTTCTTGCATAGCATTGACCCAGGCCTCATCTTTCAGGGCGTCACTAACGTATTTAGGCTCGATTTGTGAAACAAAACATGAGAAAGCCCCGTCATTGACATAACCCTTTTCCATAACTGCAGCATAATCAGCAGAGTACAGCTGATTTCACGTCTGCACACCGGATTGAATATCCCCAATGATAGACGTGGGGGGATGATTCACACTGATCCTAGTCACTGGTGTGGAAGGAACCACAACCTCAGAGTCAAGATTGGTGACTACAGGTTCAGTATCCGGATTTCCCAATGCTGGTTGAGCAGCTGATGACCCACTTTGTTTATTAACATTGTGATCAAGGTCTGGTTCATCTGCTTCTTCATCACCTGATGAGTCATCACTCTCGTCTTGAGCAGGAGTCGAAGAACTTGAGGCACCGTTTGCAGGTGTGATGTTGCTTGAATCCAGATTCGGTGTGTTGAGGACATCGTACATCATCTGGGTAGCAACCTCATCATCTGAATCAAACTGAGGAAGATTAAAGGAGTTGAAAAAGCCATCATAATCGAAGAATAATGATGGACCTTTTCCAGCAGGGGGTGTGGTGTATCTCTGAACATCTACGTTGCACCATACTTCTACCTGACCTGTCGAGTTATTGTAAACTCGTTTGTCTGGTATGCTGTATCCTAAGAATATTCCTTGATCGGCTTTCTCCCTGAACTTGCCATCCTGAGTCTTCTTCAATAGTGTACAAGGAGCTCCAAAAGGTTCCAGATACTCCAAGTTAGGCTTGCGCTTCTGAAGCAACTCATAGCAAGTCTTGCCATGCCTTTTGACTACTAACACACGGTTAAGTGTGTAGCAAGCATTGGCAACTGCCTCATTCTAGAACTAAACTGGAAGCTTAGAATCAGCTAACATGGTTCGCGCAGTCTCGATCAAGCTCCGATTCTTTCGTTCTGCAACTCCATTCATCTGTGGCGTGTATGCTGAAGTGAACTGATGAACAATCCCCTTTTCCTTGCAGAAAGCATCCATCCACTGATTCTTGAACTCTGTGCCATTGTCAGAACGAATCTTCCTTACCTTCAGGTTGTAGAGTGACTCCAGTGTCGTGACGAGCACCTTGAATGATTCAAATGTTTCTGATTTAGCTTTCAGAAACATCACCCAGGTGAATCTTGAGTAGTCATCTGTGACTACAAAGCAGTACCAGTCTCCTGCGATACTCTTTGTGCTAACTGGACCAAAGAGATCCATGTGTAGCAACTCCAGGGGCATCTCTATAGAATTAACTTACTTTGTCTTGTGAGATTTCCTGGTCTGCTTTCCCTTCTTGCATGAGACACAAAAATCAGGAAGTTTGAAGTTCTTGACAGTAACTCCTTCAACGAGGTTGTTGTGAATCAGATGAGTCATCTTCCTGTGATTGATGTGTCCCATCCTCCTGTGCCATGAGATGGATTCCTTCTCTGTCGCTTTTGATAGGAAACATTGAGCTGTAGATTCAGAAGTAGAAGCATTAGACATATCCAAGACATATAAATCATTGTACCTGGATGCGGACATCAGAACCTGCTCCTCTGGAATCTCCATCTCCTTCTTCAGTATGTAACACTTGCGATTGTCAAACATAACTTTGAAGCCCTTGTCACATATCTGAGACACTGAAAGCAGATTGTTTTCCAGTTGTTGAACAAAATTTACTTTGTCAAAACTTACCTTCTCATTACCTACTTCGCCTTGAGCAGTAATGTATCCTCCTTTGTTACCAGCAAAGGAAACATGTCCCCCTTTAATTTGTTTGACATTTAAAAGGAGAGACTTGTTTCCTGTCATGTGCCTGGAAGCTCCGCTATCCACAATCCATGTATTCGTAGAAGCACTATAGCGGACAACCTGCACATAATTGAAAACAATTAGTTAAGGAGGGGGACCCAAACCTTAACTGGCTTGGGTTTCCCAGAGGCATCACACATGATGAACTCAACCCACTGTCCTTTGTCAGTTGGTGGGACATCAACCTTCAACTTGTCATTTCTATCAGACACATCAGATGATTTTGCCTTCCACATACTGTCTTTATGAAAAGATTATTTGTGGTAGACACTAGATTGATTTACTGTTTGTATCTTTGGTTTAGGTTCCAAAACCAGTTTCACCTCAGGCATCACAGACTTGCCAGTGACATGTCTATGTTGTCTGTGGTGTGGAGGTGAGGTATAAGACCTAGCAGGTGTGTTGGACCTAACTGGAGTCTTAGATCTCTGTTTTGGTATCTTATTGACATCGTGATCTAAGTCAATCTTAACCCGAGGTGTCTGATAACGAGGACAACTTGAAGAGATGTGACCTTGTTTTCCACAAGAGTAACATGATCTCCTTTCAAATGGACTAGGAGTTCTCTTGTGGGGTGGGGAGTAGACCCAAGAATGGGCTTTTTGGTCTCAGTCTTTGAACATTCACCTTCTTTGACAAACTTAACTTGTTTAACATTTTGGTTTATTTGTCTTTGAGGCTGAATATTATTTCTTTTAACTGATTTAACTTGAGTGGTTTTAGACATCTTGGATTATGTGTCATTAGACTTTGAATCCAACCCAAGAGATGTTTGGACATTCTCTTCCACCCGTTTCTCAGTAGTGACATTGCTCGATGCTGAGGTATTCTGATCATCATCCGGAGAAGCAGGTTGAACTACTATGTCCGGATCACTAACCAAAGGAGTTGTCACCACATGATCCTTAATTGGATTATTATTTATTGGACGTTGTTTAGTGTTCAACAGGATCTCATGTGGTGGTGGAACAACCTTGTAACCCAAACCCTCCCCATTGTTACGTTCTTTAACCAAGTTTTTCAAAATGTGCGAGGAACTCGCTAAACTATGTAGTTTTTGTTTCAAAGACTCATTTTCTACTTGTAAAACCGCTTTGTCCCTTTTAGTCTCTTCAATGGTCTTTAAGTAGAATCTAATGTCATTTTCTTGGTTAAACGCAACAACTTCAGTTTCCTTTAATTGCTTCTTTAGAGCATCTATCTTTTCCTTATAACTGCTCTCATTCTGTTTTAACACTCGATTAGCCTCTGAGCACAGTTTCAAGTCATTTACTAAGTTATCATTGTGTTCTAATAACCTAGCAAATTTTAAGTCAATGCTTTCTCTAAATTTCTCACAATCAACACAAGTATGTTTAGCGAATAATTCATCCTTAGATTGTACCTGTGCAGTTGTGGACGTTCCAGCCATGAAAGCATTCTGAGACGCAGGTTGAGCTTTAGATTCTGAATTCAGCTCATTCTTAACAATTTCATCCACTGCATCAAACGTCTCTTCCAAGTCAGCAGTATCAACATCAGCTGAGCTCTCCCCCTCACTCACTGAGTCTTCGTTCAAGTCTTCTACAGAAGCTATGTTCACTTCACCATCAGATAAGAACCGAAAGGACCAGTCCTGTCCTTCATCTCCTTATGCTACCATAGCTTTAGAATCATTCCCTGTGGATGCTGGCTTCTTGTCTTTATCTTGCCTATTGAACGAGGAGAATGGATTCCCGTTCCCAGTCTTCTTAGGCTTCACGCATTCTCTTTTGAAGTGACCTTTTTCTCCACAATTAAAGCACGTGACTTTAGACTTGTCAAAACCAAAGGTCGTATCTTTAGAAGCCACAAGATTCTGCCCTGTTTTCTTCACAAACTTCTTGGCTCTCCGGACAGCACTTGCAAGAGCCCACATGATATCCATCCTTTCAAGCTCGTTTTCATCTACTTGCTCATTGTCTTCATCTGCAAGGTGGCAATTTCCAATCTTACCCGCCACCAGACCATCATAAGAGTGCACAACTGCAGCAAGTAGATCCATGTGCTCTTTAGCAACCTCCACTGTTACTTTTCCCAAATTTTCTGTCATCAACTTAGCAGATTGAGTAACAATTGGACTTTGTAGAACCCCAGATGCACCATGAGACTCATTTGCAGATGATGAGCCTTGATCCGTAGATGACGATGCATTGGACACAAATGCTGTTTGCAAAGGTGCTCCAAAAGACTTTGCAGCAGGAGTGGAAGTAGGAGTTACATTGTAGAGTGATGGGTCTTGTGTATACGCTCCTCTTTTCGTCCTGTACTTGTAACGCACTTCTTCCTCTCTTAGTTTTAGAATAAAGTCATTAATATCCAAGGTCTCTAAAACTGAGTTGTGTCGCATAGTGGAAATGAATGAATTCCACTTTTCAGGTAGACCATCTGCCAAGCTTGAAACTTTGTCTTCCATTGACGTTTTTACTCCATGAGTGTGAAGTTCACTCATCTAGTGATAGAAGCGATCGATAATTTCATCCAAGCTTTCATTCCTAATAGCAGAGAAGTTGTCAAACTCCTTCTTCAACGCTTTACCCTTTAGGGACTTTAGAATAGAATTCCCAGCATACCTCTTCTCAAGAGCTTCCATCAGCTTTTTACTTTGCTTGAGATCTGAGTATTGGTGAAAAATGGCCTTGGGAATGGACTGGGTCAAAATAGCATATGCCTTCTTTTCGGCATTGTAGGCAACCTTCTGTGTATCAGTGAGTCCACTTAAAGTCAAAGGAACACCATCAGCTCCCACAGGCATGTTATAACCAGTCTCAATAGAGTTCCATAAGTTCGTGTCCACTCCATTAAGATGAATCTCAAAACGTTGTCTCCATTGTGGAAATTCATCTATACTCAACAGCTTAGGTGGCTTGTTATGGTTCCCTATCTCATTTTCCAGTAAAAGCAGGTTCTGTATCCTTGAGTCCTTTCCAGCTGGCATTGCAAAGTTTTCTGAGTCCAGTATGTTATTACTTTAACTTGTCAATGAAACTGCTAATGCGATTGGGGAGTGCGACTGGGATGCGACCGACACTAGCTGTATGCGATTGGACTCAAACGTACGATTGAACAGATGACTGAGAGACTTAGGCGACTGAACAGACCGAACGACTCAACTGGGCGACTGAACTGGGCGATTGACTCAATCGGGCGATTGGACGAAGCGACTAACTCAATCGATCGAATGAATGGGCGACTGGACTTCAGTCGTACGATTGAGCTAATCGTGCAACTGAGACTGCAGAAATCGAAATTTTTCACACTTTTGACCTAAAACGTGTTTTTTGACACCCTAGACGGCTGTAAGTCGAAAAACACTGATTTTGCAGAACATGCACACGTAAAGACTCGGTTTTGAGCAGAAAGATTGGATCTTTTCACGAAAAACGTGGACTTTAACAAAAACTTGATTGAATCAAACGAAGAATCAAGAGCCAAGGCTTTGATACCACTTGCTAGGACCGTGTACATACGGAGTACTAACTGATTCTTTGTTATACCGGATCAAATAGTGCGGAATCCTATTTGATTGGTGATCCAATCAGGGAGAACGTAATCAAGATCAATCCTAACAACTAGAAAACGTTAAGAATGGACTAGGGATGATCTCAGACGTTCTATGAACTTGGAATTGATGAACTGGACGTTCTGGGTCGACTAGGGTTATGAATATTCGAAGTGTTTCGTTTTTCCACGAACTAGGTGGTATTTATAGGTAAAGGTTTCTCATTCGGGCGACTGAACCATTCGCATGGTTCAGTCGTGCGATTGAGCTATGGGGTTGATCCATACGCACGACTGAGCCTTCAGTCGTACGACTGGTTCAATCTCATGCTTCAGTCTTACGACTGATCCATTTGCATGAAGTTATTCATGCGTATGGTCCATTGGCATGGCCCATTCGCATTATAACTTCATCATGTTAAGTTTGAATGTGTTAATCATTACAACATTATGCATACCAATTCAAACAACCACAAACCTATATAATTAATCATTACACAACCCATTAATGAAATATATAAACATTATAACATAAACAGGCAAATGTATTTCATTAATCAACATTCAATTACATATAATCAAGACATTACAAAGATATTACATTCAGCTCAGAATCTAGGGACACATGTATCAACAACCCAACCCATACCTGTTCTTTGATTCAATATGAGAGTTTAACAACTTCTCATATTGCTGAGATGATAGTTGAAATTTCTGAAGTTTCACTTCAGTAGATGCATGATCAGCCATAGATTTTGTTAAGGAAGTGGTCAGATGCTCAACTTGGGCTTTGAGGCTGTAATTTTCAGAAATATATTTTTTTAAATCCTTTTGCAAAGAACTAATTTTTATTTGATATAGTTTATGTTCTCTTAAATGGGATTCATTCAAAATCATTGTTTCTTTTACTTTGACAGCCAATTGTTGAGCATGGACTCTGTAACGTTCAACTTCCTCAACACATGTTGATAAACATAACCTGTCTTTTACCTCTCTAGCCATAGGAGGAACTTTGTTTTCCATGTGTGCCATTAATGCTTGATTCTCTTCTCAGACTTCCTTTTCATACATGCTCCAGTCACATGTTCCATCTTGAAGTATGATCAGTCTTGACTCCTTAGAATTGCTTGGTCCTGCTGATACATTTGTGGCTGGTGAGGATGTATTTGTCAGCTGAGGTTGTCTGTGCAGCGATCTTTGAGAGGTTGACTGTTGATTCTGATATTGCTGTTGCTGCTGATGTTGATGCTGCTGATGCTGCTGCTGCTAATGCTGCTGAGATGATTGTTGGTTGCATTCTCTAGAGAAGTGTCCATAGAGATTGCATTTGAAACATCTGACTTTTGACTTGTTAACACCAATCTTTGATGTTTTACTAGCTACAGCCAGGTTCTTATTTCTCCTCAGGTATTGCTTAGCTCTGTAAGCAATCATAGCCATCTGCCATTGTAGATCCATCTCTTCTACTACATCAGGGGGCAGTTCCTCTAAATCTTGCTGGCAGATGTTTGCTGATGTTAGTGAGCTTCCAAGATAAGCTTGAAAGCTAGAACTAAAAGCTGCAAAGGCTGCTTTTTGTTCTTCAGAATCCAATATCACAGTAATTGGTTCCGATTGATTGTTTTATTGAGAAGATTTATCAGTTGCTTTAGTATCTCTTTTCTCAGCAGATCTTCCTTTTTCTTTTTGGTTCTTACTTTGAGATGATTTCTTAGTTGGTTTGGAGGCATAGAAACTAACTTCCTCTTCATCATCACTCAAAGTATTATCACCTTCATTATTTGAGATAAATGCACTTCTAGCATTTTTGGTTTCTTTGAAGTGATAAGGTGAGACATGAGTTCTCACACTCTTGTTTCTTGACTATTCATCCATTTCAAGTGCTTCTACTTTAGCAACCAGAGTATCCAGACCAGTTGTCTTAAGATCTATAGTGTTCTTGAACATGGATACAGTTTGCTTCCAACTTTCAGGCAAAGTGTGGAGCATTTTCTTGTTGAGTTCCTCAGTAGTATACTTCAACTCCAAGATGTTCATTTCAGTAACAAGTTGTATAAATCTATGGAGTTGTTGAGGAATTGATTCACCCTCAATATGATGAAAGGTTTCATATTGTGATCTGAGGGTGTCTTTCCTTATGCATCGGATCTCATCACTCCCTTCACAGAGAGTGTGGAGTATCTTCCACAAGGAATTTGCTGTTTTGTAGTTCTCGCACCTGATTAATATCTCTTCATGCAAAGCCATACTAAGCAAACTGTATGCTTTAATATCGACTTTAACCTTCTTGACATCATCAGGTGACAAGTCCTTTGTGCTGATAGGCTGATTCTTGTCATTATAATCCGACCCAAGAGTGGGTGGAATATACGCAGTGATGGACTCCCACAAGTCAGAATCTGTGTAGTTCACATGATTTCTGAACTTGATCTTCCAGGATTTGAAATTAGCTTTGGTTTCCAACTTCGACGGTTGATAAGATCCTCCACCAAAAGTACTCATGTCTAACGCAAAGTTATGAATGAAACCTTGAATGTTAAATTGGACAAACCTATCAAAGACTCAGATCTAGTATTCAATTAATTTGAATGTAGATCTAAATCAAACAAGCAATGAGAGAATGCTTAATGAACGATAAGTCGCTAAAATAATTGTTTAAAAATTAATTAAACAATTTTAATACTGATAGATCAATTGATCTAAATCAATGAGCACTTGGCTCTGATACCACCTGTGAATCTAAGGATCTCAATTCAGGAATTATTAGTATTAAAATAAATCAAATCAATGATCGCGGAATTATCATCAATTGACGTTTAATTGTTTTAATGATTATTGATGAACACAAACACAAAAACACAATAAATATAAACTCAATAATTATTCAAAGTATCTCATTAATTATCAGTAATGATTACAAAAGAATAATTAAGAATGACTATGAACAATGATTTCTGTGAATCGAATAATGTTGTTGTTGATGTGACGGCGGTTAGGGTTGCACGATGATGTAACTCTTGACAGCCGTAATATTGCTTGATTGTGTTCCTTAGATGTGAAACCTAGGACTCATATTTATAGACGGATTGAGTAGGTTAAGGAAACACCGGATCTCTTGGGATTTGTTATTGATTGTGTTGACTTGTTTGACTTCTTGGTATTTGAAATCACACAAGTATTCTGTTCTTCCGCAGGAGTCTTGTCGTCCGCAGGAGTTTTGTTCTTCCGTAGATGTCTTGGTCTTCCGTAGAAGTGTTGTTCTTCCGTAGGAACTGTCTTCCGTAGAAGTGTTGTTCTTCCGTAGGAACTGTCTTCCGTAGAAGTCTTCACTTCATACAATCCTTGATCATCCGCAGGAATCTTCACTTGTATGGTCTTGTAAGAAACATATCTACGGATTACCAATAATGTTCATCCGTAGATGTTTTTTACACTTGGTCAATTTCAGGAATCCTACCAAGTATATTGATTTTGCCTGTCAACAGCCACAAAGCAACACACATATATATGGGTTAACCTATAGATTCAATGCACATATATATATATATATATATATACTGACTGTTACAATTATTAATTACAAGACTTGATCCAAGTTCTAAGCCTATACAAAATGATCTAGACCTATACAATCTAGATCCAACAATCAGTACTTTGATAAAGTAACAAATCCTGGATTGAAAGTGATAGATGACACTCAAACATCAAAACCAATTTTGAGATGGTTTTATCATGCTGATTCTTTCCAGTTGATGTTGGTAAGAAACTTAGATGATTGGAATAAAGATATGATTTGCTTGTTTGGAGTGTTTGAACTTAAACTCCTACATCCAAGTTATATCTCATTTTTTTCAAATCAAAAGTTTGATCAAGTAGCGTCTGAAGTAGCTGAGAATGACAGAAAGTACTTCATGACAGTTATTAAAGTGATAAATGCGGCTATGGAGCGGATTTCTTTGAGGAAAGCTCTAGCCTATGCAAATATCATAAAGAACGATATCAAGAGTAATGAATTCATGAGAATTTCAAGTAAAGGTGTTTTGAAAATTCATTTAAATGATTATCCTAAACCAATTGAGTTTTATGATAATGTTGATATAACCGGGCTGTCCAAAAGACTTTGAAAGTCATGGATAAAAACAAATGAATCGAAGCTTGAATAAGCCATTTTGGCAGAAAAATTCAAGTCTTCAATAAAGAAAGCATTGAAAGAATTAGACATGTACAAAGACAAACCAATGTTCTCAATTAAAGAAGAACCTGAAGAATTTATAATCGACTGAAGACAAATGCAAATCTTAGGGGGAGTATTGTTGGAGCTTCTTTGAAGATTAGCATTAGTCATTTTGTTTTTATCATAGTATAGGGACTAATTTGTAAATATATTCCTTAGTTTTTATTATTAGTATAAATAGGATATTATGTGTTATTTTGCTGGTGTTCGAAAACAGTAGTTTGAAGTTAGAGCTTTCTGTTATTCACCTTGCATATTGTATCCATTTTGCATCTACTATCAATAAAACAACTATGAATTTTGAAATATTTGTATGTGTTTGATTACTTTATGTATATAATTGATCATTGCATTGTGTAACGCCCCGAAATTTTCGAAGCAAGCCATTTAAAAATAATGGGCTTTGTTAAGGGTTAATTAATATAAATAAAAAAGAAAGGTGGGTTATGGACTAAATTAACCCCAATAGGCTAAGTTTTGATGGGTTTAAGGGCCTATAATCAGCCCTTAAACATGCATGATCAACCCCCACCCTTCTCATTTGCAACCCTAGCCCCCAACTTCTAGAGAGAGAAAGTAGAGAGAGAAGGCGAAAAAAACTCAAGATTTGGTGTTCCATTGTTGAAGGGATTGAAGATCTTCGAGTTTGAGCTTTAAACCACAAGAAAGGAGCAACAAATCAAGGTAAGAATCGTCCTCTAAACACCTCTATAGAATAGATCTGGATTTCTAGGGTTTTGGGTTTAAAAGTTTCAAAGAATCACATAAAGGTCACATTTTTACATATGAAAATGTTTAAAAAGTTTAGAAATAGTTTCATGGATGATAAACCAAGGATTTGGACGTAAAAAAATTAAGATTTTGGGTTAAAAAGGGGCTGGTTCGTCATTTTTATACATTCAGCGAAACTGTGAGCCTGATCAGCGAAACTGTGGGCTCTTCCAGCAAAACTAAGAGAATTCCCATCGAAACTACAGTTTTGCTAGTAATTTCGCTAGTGCCCAGGTTGACTAGTAGGACTTGCGAACCTAGGAAATTCCAACGAAAGTTAGGCGCACCGGGCAGCGAGACTGCGCTGCGAAACTGCTGGGCGAAGCTGGCAGCGAAACTGTCCGCAAAACTGTCAACAAAACTGTCAACGAAACTGTCAGCGAATCTACCGGCGAAACTACCAGCGTAACTGGCAGCGAAATTGCATAGAAATTACCTATTTGAGTGTTAACTTATGTTCAGGCTGTGTAGTGCGAATCTAGCCTAGAAAACTTAGACGAGAAACTATTTACTTTGACCAGCTGAGTTCTCGATCCCCTTATTTACAAGTTTTTCCATGTTTTGGGGCTATTATGCATAGTAAACCTAAGATTTTCAAGAGGTTGTAACAAGAAAATAATTTTTTCTATAAGCACTATGATGGACTTTACTTATGTGGGTCTAATATATGATGATGGATCCATATTCATGAGCAGGCTATGCTCCTTGCAGTGTGGATCAATTGTCGGGGTTAGCTACCGTGTTTATGTGTATCGGCAGGGGTTGGCATTCGTTGTCAATCAAGACGTTCGGGCTCTTGCTTTGTGCAAACCCGGTTTAAGATGAAGTGGAAGATAATGAATGCATGAAAGAAAGATAATGAACATGTTTAATGGTGTGATACGTCGCAAGTAATGTTATATGTTATGATGTATGTGTGTTCATTGAAAGGAAGAAAAGTATATATTTTATCATGTTACTTAAAACTAGGACTCACTCAGCAAAGTTGACTTTTATGCATAATAGTTGGCAGGTAAATGTTGATGCTGAGAATGGCACGGGGGTGGAAGCTACTTGGCGCACATGATTTGACATTCCTAAATTATGAAATCTTGTTTTAACTTGAATAGTACAATGTATTTATTATATTTGAGGGACAAGTGTTTGTTCACATTATGATTTATATGTTTTAAATGGATGTTTATTAAATTCCACTGCAAATATCATGTTTTACTGTTTTACGCTATGAATGACCAATTGTAAGCGTTCCGGGATGGGGCCTTACAAGTTGGTATCAGAGCCAAGGTTTAAGAGAAATGGGTAAAATATTTTCCAAACCTAAACTTAAACTGAAAATGGGACCAAATAAAGGATGCCAGCCCAAGTAGCTATGTGCCATCGGGTAAAAGTTTTCAAGTAAACTGGTATTATGTGTGTGTGCTATTTGTTTTAAATGCTTGTAGATTTGAATACTGATCTGTGTTAGGATTGTGATTGCTTGGAACATGAGGGAAAGGTAAGTAGTTAATCATACTTGGCCACTGTAATTAAGGACTTATCATACTTATAATGATCTAAGCAATTATCTTGAATGACCATTTTAGTTTAATCTTATAGGAATTAGATATTGCGGGTAGGAAATCTAGGAGAGCTACGCGTGAACGTGCTCGTGGTGGTCGTACTACTACGCCACGTGTCACTAAGAGCAAAGCTAAGGCTCCTGAGGTCGCACATGAGGAGCCAGGGATGCATAGTCACCAAGAGGATGAGGCAGCTACCCTCAAACCTAACATGATGGATTTTAATTCAATTTTTCTAATCCATGGTAGATTGGTAATTTTCTATTTTTCTAAAACACCTAGAACAATAATTTAAGCATATGGTACAAATGTCTTATGCAAGTATTTCTGAATTTTCCTCATTTAATAAACCTATTCTAATTAAACATGAGTTAATGCATATGATTAAATTCACTATATTAAGCATAACTTTATTTATATTAATTTAAATTAAAATTATATTTATATTTTTTATTTACATTTTTACTATCTTTAACTACTATATAATACACTAGCTTTAGAAAACCCGTATATTACACGGGTTGAATAAATAAAATAGTAATATAATAAAATTTATGGAAAATAAAATGATATTTTAAGATATGATACGGCTGAAATTACATATAGGTAACTACTATAAGTAATAATAAAAATAGTGATATCAACTTTTTATAACATTGTTTTTAATTTTTTTTCAAAAAATATATATTTGTTTTAAAACAAACGGTATAAAAATATCAATTTTAAAATATTTCATTTATCATAACTCCTAAATTAAATTATTTTTAGTTTTTAAATAATTTACTTTTTAAAAACACTAATTTTATAATATATCATATTTTTAAAAAAGTTTAATATTATAGAAAAAAATATTATTTATAAAAGTTATTTATTTAGAAATAACATTAATAAAAAAATCTTTTTCTTAATTTATAAAAAAAATTAATCTAAAAATGTTAAATAATATTATTAGTAATTAAGTTAATTATTTAATATGAGAGAGATGCGGGAAAATTTTGGTGAGGAGAATTGTCGTGCTGACACGTGTCATACCAAGTTACTCTTTTATTATAATAGGTAGATAAAGAATGGGTAATATGGTAATTTCGTCGCTATTGTAAGACGCGCCTCTCCCTATCCCTATTCTGTCCGTTTCACCATTGTCTCCTCCATTCACTCCGGCGACCGCTACGCGTTCCCACAGACGTTGTCCTTTATGGTGAAGACAGTTTCGTCAGTTACCTCCACCTCTATTCAAATGTTCCTTGATGGTTACACTCCCTATCCTATTCACTCTGTTTTAATGCGTACTGTCGTCTCCCCATTTACTCCGCCTCCATTCAATTGCTACTTGATGTTGATATTAAAGTCCCGTATTCGAACCCCCTGTCCGATTCCAATCCCCACCCCAGATGTATATTGATAGGATCAATTAGAGCAATCTGTATCAATTCTATGAACAATTCAAAGCAAAATACAATCAATTGTAATCAAATCAAGACAAATCAACAAAATTCATATTCCATTGATTGCAAAGACGATTACAAGTGATAGAAAGCAGTTCTCATAAAACATATGCAAAAACTTACAATCTACACTACGTCTAAGCTATTTATACTAGGACCTAAGGAACTAAAATTACACAACTAGTCCCTATACTAGTATAAAACACAAAAACAGACACTAAACAATAAAAGACTAAATGTTAATCTTCTAAGGGACCTAACAATACTCCCCCTAAGATTGACATTGTCTTCAGTCTTCTGTTCAGCTCCATCTTTGCTTTTTCTTCTTTTGTCTTCAATCTTGACTGTCTTCATTTCATCTTCTCAGCATCCTTTTACTTTTTCTTTTATCCTTGATCTTCTCTCTTCAATCTTCAATCTGCAAAGAACTCTTCAGGCTCTTCTTTGACTTTAAACATTGGCTTTTGCTTATACATGTCAATCTCCTTCAGAGCATTCTCAATTGATGACTTGAATTTACCAGCAAGCATTGCTTGTTCTGGTTTTGAGTCATTTGTTTTGATCTCTAACATCTTCATTCTCTCCAATGTATCCTTAGAGAGACATGCTATATCAACATTAGCATATAACTCTATAGGATGTTTACTTTCTTTGCAGTACACTTCCAAAACACCTTTTCGAGAAATTCTCATAAATTCAATGTCTTTTATATCTCTTTTTACTATGTTTGCATATGCAAGAGCCTTTCTCAATGAAATTCGCTCCATTGCAGCATTCATAACATTAATGATTGAGATGAAGTATTTCTTATCTTGTTCTGCTGTCTCTGGAATCACCTTTTCAAACTTCTGAACAGACAAGAATGAAATATAACTCGGGTGTAAAAGTTTTAGCTCAAAAGTTCCAAACAATGAAATCAAGTCCTCATCCCAATTTGTGAGATTTCGGACCAACTTCAACTCAAAAGTTGATGTATTATAAAACCATCTCAAAATCGGTTTTGACTTTTGATTTCCTTCTATAACCTTCAAACCCGGAGAAGTTACTTTCTCAAAATACTTATCTGAAAATTCAACCATAAAATGTTCTTCCTCTGATTGTAAACCTCTCAACTTTTTGTTTTTCTTGAGAAAAGCAAAGTACTCCTTGTCTTCTTGATCACAACGTGTTTCAAGGTAGTTATTAGTCCTTGCTAGACCTCTTTTCAAGAGTTCTACAAACATTGAACCTCGTTTTGATTCAGTAGGGTTTATCAATTCAAGCTTACTCAACTCCTTCAAGTCTTGCACTGGAAGTTTAATGATGCTAGAGTAGAAGTGATATACATCACACACAGCATTTACTCTTTTTATCAAAAATGCATCAAAAATCTCATCATACTTCCATGCTATAATTTTGACTTGATTTGTAAAATCTGGAGCAATCATTGCATTTAAAAGCTCAGCAACAGATTGTCCTCTCTGCAAAACATTTCTCACTAAATCACCAGTGGATCTTGACTTGTCAAAAATTTGAATTTGTTCAGAAGAAGCTTTGTATACTTGTTTCTCAGTTTGTGGAAACATGCTCATCAATTCTTTCCTTCTTTCAATCACATTGGATTTCTGAGCCATCTGCTTGATTTCTTGAGGTTTTAACATCCGTGTTCTTTTTGTAATATCTAAATACTGAGGATTATCAGTATCTAGAATTATCATTTTATTTGATTGCTTTTCAGTCAATTGAAAGCTTTTGACTAAATTTCTCAATGATTCTCCTTGTAATCTCTTCAGTCGTTTCCATGGATAATTTCTAGCTTGCAACCAAGATCTTAAAGCAGTTATACTCATTTCATTTGGATCTGGGTGGTGCAATTCAGAACTAGAAATTTCCTCAACATTTATGCTCTCCTGCCTTCTATCCCATTCACCATGTTCTAAACTTATTTCGTTTGGATCAACTGGTGCAGAAGACTCAGCGGCTAAACACTTCTCATATTCATCATTTATTTGAGAAACAGTCAAACCATCTAAAAATACTCTATTGTATTTCATCTTTACAAGATACTGATACCTTTCTTCAAAATCTGTAGGTATATTATCACAACTTTGATCCAAATCTCTTAAAGATGGATCTTCAATCTCTTCAATCACATCTTCATCATCCAAAACCTCATTATACCAGTCATCATTAAATTCTTCTTCTAAATCTTCAAGAGCACCAATTTTATCTTGACTCATTTGCTCTTGACTCTCTTGATGTTCTTTTTCAATAGGTTCTTCAACTCTTTGAGCTTTTGAAGAAGTTCCAGTAATAAATTCAACATCAGCTTCATCTAATTTCCTCTTTCCTTTCTCCCTTTCAGATACTTTTTCAATATCAATTGGAATGTTTTCAGCAATAATCACAATTTCTGGAGAAGAGGGCTTTGCTGATTCTTTTAACTTTGTTAATTATTCCTTCAATCTTTCATTTTCTTCAGACATATTCTTGAATTTTTCTTCCAGCAAATCATAATCTTTAATCATAACCTCAAAGTTTTTTATAACATCATCTTTATCTTTAGCATACCCAACAAGCTTTTCATCTTTTGACAAACCATCTTCTTTCAATTTTTCATTAGCTTTCTTCAACAAGTCAAGCTCTGCTTTTAATTCTTCAATTTGTTTTTCTTTTGCTTCATTTTCAGCTTTTAAGCTTTCGAGTTCATCAACATCAAGAATTTCTTCAGTTTGAACTGCTACATCAGTTTTAGAAACAGGTATATCTTGATGAATTTGAAATGTCTCAATGAACTCATAATCAAAGATTTGATCATCAACATTCATTTCTTGTTCATTCTCAAAGTGAGCTTGTTCCTCTTCATGTATTTCTTCATGAGCAGTTTCATCAATGATGAAAGCATCTACATCATCAACTGCTTCATGCTCACTTTCTTGTTCATGAACTTCATCACCTATGATATCTTCATCTTCGTTTTGAGCTTCAGTTTCATGCTCAGATCTTGGTGATTCATGAATTATATTCTGGTGAGTTTGAGCTTCATCACCATCATTATCATTATCATCATCTTGATCATCATTATCATCATCTTCATCATTGTCATCATCTTGATCATCTTCATTATCTTGATCATCTTCTTCCAATGGAAATTCATCTATAAGATCAGTAGGATCAATTGGTTCTCCCTCTATCAAATGATAATGCTCCACATTAATGTCAACCTCATCATTTGCTACATTTAACATGTAGTCAAACATAGGTACATTTTGAGCACCGGTTATCATTGATAACTTTTTATATGTCATTTCAGACATATTTTCCATCTCCAATCGATCTCCACCAACACCATACACATGAATGTCAGGGTATTCCTCATTAATAATCATTTGGAGGAATCTTGGATACATTAAGTATTTATGCCTTGTTCCTTTTTCCAAATTGAATACAAAGCCATTCAGTATCCATCTTGACATGTTAAATCTTCTGTTTGTAGCAACAGCAACAATTGGTGAAGCTATGTCCGTAGGAAATGAATTCCAACCAGCACTTCTTTTGGACAAGCAATGTTGAAAGATGTAGCACAGAAGCTTCCAGTGATTATAAACTCTTGCTCGAAAGAATTGTTTCTTGGGAAATTGATCAGGGTGACCCATAGCCATAAAACTTTCTCTGCATTCTTCAAAAGAAAATTCACATCTATCTTCTGGATCATTTTCTCCCAATCTCAGAGCATTTCTGATAGAATCTTCTGATACTTCTATCATTCTATCTCTTGTAATAAAGCCCTTTACAAATTTTCTTCCATCTTCAACTTCAACCGTTGCTGTGTTCCAAAACTGTCTGATAAGCTTGTCATAGATGACTGTTTGGTAGCACATAGCATATACATATTTAGTTCTTAGCAGAAATCTGATCATTTCTTCATAAGAAAAGGCATCTTGAACTTCATCATTCAAAAATGCAACAATATTATGCTTAGGAACAAATTTCAGTTCTGCCATCTGCAAAATTTAAGAACAAAGATGTTAGATAATGTGTATTTTGAAGCAAATGATTAATTGTGAATTTAAAATTATGATTATTTAAGAAATTATAAACTGATGTGTTAAATTGAATTTGAATTTTAAAAACAACTTGAATTTTAAATTTAAGTGTAAACACTTAATGTTGAAAAATGATGAATTTTCAAGTTTGATTTTGATTAGCATTTTAACACTTCTGTTTATGAAATCTTATATCACTTTATTAAACTCTTAAATTCCTGAGATGATGATTTGTATCAATGTTGATTTTATTTTGAATTTTGTTTTATTTTATTTTGAAAATTGTGAAACTGTTCATCTTCTTCAACAGTTCATCATCCTCGTGAATGTTCATCGAAGACCCTGAACCAAAAATTCAACCAAATATCAGATTATCACAAGATTAACCTAATATAATGATCGAAATTATCAGATGAACATGAATCAGTCATCAATTTTTCTCATTTTTCTCTCGATTTGAAGAACTCTGTGATTTTGTCAAGTGTTAGGGTTCATACGACCCACAGGGATCGAACGACCATCAACATGTTTCATTTAAAATGAAATCAGTTGAAAATGATTCATTTACTTACATTCACAATCTCACGAATCCTATCAACAATCGGGAATTTTTGTTCGAAGAGAATACAATCGATGAATAAGGGTTTTTTGATCGAAGAAAGTCGAAAGTTCGAGTGTTCAGAGGGTTTTGTGAGGGTTTTTGAATTAGAATGAAATGAATATCACAAGTGTTCTATTTATACTAAGTATAAAGATTTTAGACTCATGAGTACTGTTGGTCGTTTTAGGATCATTCAGACTCATTAGATCAAAAATTTTACTAAGTATCTAGACATATGAGCACTGTACAGCAGTCGTATGAGCACTGTTAGACACATTAGTCTAGCCGTATGAGCACTGTTTCAGACACATGACAACTGTTAGTCGCATAAGTACTGTTGGTCGCATAAGCACTGTTCCAGTAGCATGAGTACTGTTTCAGTAGCATAAGCAATTTTTCAGTAGCATTAGCACTATTAGTCGTATAATAAATCTGAAATGTCCACATTCACTTGTAATTTTTCAATTCTTCCACCTGCACACTGTTTAAACAAATTAGTAATATTTCATACTAATATTCAAACAATATTGCATATTTTTACATTTTGACCCTCAAAGTTTCAAATTTACACTTTTGACCCTCAAAGTTTCAAATTTTCATTTTTGACCCTTAAAGTTTCAAATTTTCATTTTTGACCCTTGAAGTTTCAAATTTACATTTTTGACCCTTAAAGTTTCAAATTTGCATTTTTAACCCTCAAAGTTTCAAATTTTCATTTTTGACCCTTAAAGTTTCAAATTTTCATTTTTGACCCTTAAAGTTTCAAATTTTCATTTTTGACCCTTAAAGTTTCAAATCCCTCAAATTTGAACTATTTACAAGTTTGACCCTTCATCTTAGTTTCAAAATGAACAACCAAATATTTCAACATCTGTCTTGATATAAACTTTTCAAAGAAGCTTTTCCTTGCTAACAATTATGAGATCATTTTATCATTTGATAAACACACACATACTTTGAATTTAAAGCATCATCCGTTCAATTCAATCATGATCATTTTCATTTTGATTTTCTGAGAATATTCTTACTGGATTATTACTCCCCCTAAACTTTTAAGTTTCACAAACTTAGAAGTTTATTAATTGATCATAAGAATATCATACTTAACTTTGTTATATTGCCTGCACACAAGAAAACATGCATAAAATCAAAATTAAAGCAGAATAAAAATCTAATATTTACACTAGAATCTTTAATTGCAGTGAGATCATATTAGATAAGATCAGACACTAAAATAAAAAATTGTGTGGATAGTCATAGACAATGATTAAATCCTGATCAAGTGTGTTCCAGGTCAGTGATATCACAGTAAAGGAGACACAAGATCTAAGGACAGCAAATGAGTGTTTTTGACATAAACTATCAGCTCACTTACTTTTTCAATTCTTGGATGAGTATGGTAGAGGTGTATGACAAGATGTGACTCATACCAAGACAAAGAGGATCAACCATCATCAAGACATGCAAGAAAGCACTTATTCTCAACTTATTACCTAACAAATATGCATAATCAGAGTTCATGTTACTTAATTGAACAGAGAATGATCATGGATAACCATTTGATTAACTCTAACCATCCTTTTGAATGGGTTGTGCACATTGGCATCTTTTGCATCAAATGAGAATATCCAGGTCTGTAATGACTTACAACAGAGGATATCTCGGTACTTCAGGTCTATGATGACTCATAACAGAGAAGTAAATGATGCTTGTAACAAACCTCATGATTAGTCACATTACCATTAGGTGTGAGCAGGAGTAGCTTAACAAGCAGTCAATCTGATAAGCTAATACACTCAAATGTACTTAGATGAATACACAAACAAGCATAAGAATGTGGGTGATCACAAGAATTTACTTGTTCAGTATACTAGCATGATAGTGTCTACACAACAATTCCTGATCATGTCAGACTTTATTAGCGAGTGAAGTATGTAACTGATCTTACTAATGTACTATCATTTCTCACAGAAGGCAAAACAGATTCATTCCTAAAATAAAGAATGAAAAATGAAAAGCACTCTATTTTTTTTGGATTTTTGATTTATATTTTTCTATTTGATTTTGGGGTTTTCTACTTTTGTATTTGTTTTTCTATAAAAGAAAGCACACACACACAAATAATCAGGCAAATAACTATGAAAAGTTATCCTTATGAAAATTTCAGATTTAGGAAAGTTTTTGATCATGAAAAGATTCAAATTTGTAACCAGGTTTACACATGGTTAATAAGGCCAATTGACTCCACTAAATACTCAAACCTTCCTGGTAGAAAAGCTTTAGTAAATAGGTCTACCAACTGTTTTTCAGTTGCTATTTGAATCAAAATGATTAAACCTTTTTCAGAATTATCTCGTAGAAAATGATATCGAATTTCGATATGTTTTGTTTTTGAGTGTTGAACTGGATTAGCTGTAATGAACATAGCAGCAGTGTTATCAATGTAAATGGGTGTTTTGAGAAAATTGAACCCATAATCTAGCAGTTGGTTTTGCAACCAAACGATTTGAGAACATCCTGCTGATGCAGCTATGTACTCAGCTTCTGCAGTTGAGACAGAAACATTTGTTTGTTTCTTACATTGCCATGAAACTAATCTGGGTCCAAGAAACTGACACCCACCCGTAGTAGATTTTCTATCTTGACAACATCCACCATAATCACTATCTGTATATCCATGTAACTCAAAATTACCCTTGTAAGGATACCAAAGCCCTAAGGCTGGTTTACCTTTGAGATACCTGAATATTCTTTTAACAGCAATTAAGTGAGATTCTTTCGGGTCTGATTGATACCTTGCACAGACACAAACAGCATACATTATGTCTGGTCTTGATGCAGTAAGATACATCAAAGAACCAATCATAGATCTGTATAAAGTTTGGTCTACTGATTTTCCTTTAGGATCAGGTTCAATCTTGGTGTTAACATCTACTGGAGTTCTTATGGATTGACAATCATGCAGTTTGAATTTCTTCAAGAGTTTATCAACGAACTTCTCTTGATTAATAAAAATACCATCTGCAGATTGTTGAACTTGTAGTCCAAGAAAGAAATTTATTTCTCCCATAGAACTCATTTGAAACCGAGATTTCATAATCTCTTCAAATTCTTTGCACAAAGATGGACTGGTAGAACCAAATATGATATCATCTACATACACTTGCACACATAAGAGATCATCATTATCCTTCTTTATGAATAAAGTTGGATCGATTTTCCCTCGTGTATATCCATGTTGGATCAAGTGTTGAGATAATGTTTCATACCAAATTCTAGGAGCTTGATGTAGTCCATATAAAGCTTTGCTAAGCTTATACACACGATGTGGAAATTCTGCATCCTCAAAGCCCGGAGGTTGCTTGACATACACATCATCAGTGATTGGACCATACAGAAATGCACCTTTGACGTCCATTTGATACACCTTGAATTTCATGAATGATGCATAAGCCAGGAAAACACGAATAGATTCGAGTCTTGCAACTGGAGCAAATACTTCATCATAGTCAATTCCTTCTTCCTGAGTGTATCCTTGTGCAACAAGTCTTGCTTTGTTTCTGATTACAATGCCACGATCATCAGTTTTATTTCTGAACAACCATTTGGTGCCTATGGCATTTTCTCCTTCAGGTAATTCCACCAACTTCCACACTTCTTGTTTTCGAAATTGTAGAAGTTCCTCCTGCATAGCTTCAATCCAACCATTGTCCTGTAATGCCTCGGTGACATTTTTAGGAACATTCTGAGAAAGGAAACAAGAGTATAAACAAACATTTGCATGTTCAGATTTACTCCTAGTAGTTCTTTCATTCAGAGGACCAATAATCTGTGATGTTGGATGGTTCCGGTGGATACGAGATATCGGAATCTCATTTCCTTGAACAGTAACATCAAGATTTGTTTGGTTCAGATTGGAGAGCTGTTGCAATAAGGTAGAGGAATGTGGTGTGAAATTTGGAACTTGAGTTGGAGAATTGAGAAAGTAATCGAAGTTACTATGATCAATTACATCTCCAGAGATAGAAGATGTGCCAGACTCAGGATGTCCAATTTCTGTACCATCATTAGGAATAGGTTGTGTTGCTTCTTGAGCAGCTGAAACAGAATGATCTGAAGCTGGAGAATCAGGAACATTGTCATGGAAATGGATTGTTGAATCCTTGACAAATGAAAAAAATGGATAATCTGGACGAGCATCATCTGAATCATCAGAATCTGAATCATCACTGAAAGATCCAAGATCTCCTCTTGAGTTCTTCTTACCTGAAAAATCATCAGATTGATTAAACAAGTTAGACTGAAATGAGTTTGACAAAGAATCCAAATCAAATAACCATGCAGGACCATTTGAAACTGATGGAAAAGAGTTTTCCAAAAATTTAACGTTGAATGTTTCATTAATAGTGTTTGTCCTAGAGTTATACACTCGATAGGCTTTTGAAACAGATGAATATCCAACGAAAAATCCATTATCAGCTTTTTCTTCAAATTTTCCTAAATGATCACTTGAATTAAGAATCATAACGGGACAACCAAATGATTTTAAAAAATTTATGTTTGGTTTCCTGTCAAACATCAACTCATATGGAGTTTTCTTTTTATCTTTAACAAGCAAGATTCTGTTCTGAACAAAACATGCTGTGGATATTGCTTCGTCCCAGAAAGTGATTGGAAGTTTAGCATCTGCTAACATAGAACGGGCAGCTTCAATCAAAGTTCTGTTCTTCCTTTCAGCAACTCCATTTTGTTGTGGAGATCTGGGAGCACTGAACTGATGAACTATCCCTTTTTCTGCACAAAACAAATCAATGTTAGCATTTTTAAATTCAGTTCCATTATCACTTCTTATTATTTTTACTTTTTGATCAAGTTGATTTTCAACTTTATTAATGAATTCTTTTAGAAGATCTGCAGTTTCAGATTTAGCTTGAAGAAAGAAAACCCATGAAAATCTTGTATAATCATCTATGATGACTAAACAATAAGATTTTCTACCAATACTCCTAACATTAGTTGGTCCAAAAAGGTCCATATGTAACATCTGGAGTGGTTTGGTATTTGAGTTTATCAGCTTGGACTTATAAGACGCTCTATGTTGTTTTCCCTTCAGACATGCTGAGCAGTGATCAGTAGTTGAAAACTTCTTGGAAGGAAGTCCAATAACATGATTTCCTGCTACAAGCTTGTTCATGTTTTTGAAGTTGGAATGACCAAGTCGTCTATGCCAAAGCTGGCTTTCATCATTTGAAGCTTTAGCAATCAGGCAAGTAGTTTCAGTTGCAGGATCCACTTGAGACATATCCAATTTGTATACATCTCTGTCTCTAGCAACTTTAACTATCACCCAGTCATTGCTAATCTGAAATCCTGGTTTCAAGACATAACAGTGAGATTCATCAAAAAGAACAGAGTAAGATTTATCACAAATTTGGGATACACTTAAAAGATTAAAGTTCAACTGTGAACAGAAGTTGACTTTATCAAAACTTATAATCCCATTGGACACTGTTCCCTCTCCTGTTATCTTTCCACCTGCATCTCCTCCAAAAGCAACATGAGTACCGTCCTTTAACTTAAAGTCTTGCAACAAGGCTTGATTGCCTGTCATATGCCGGCTACACCCACTGTCAACATACCATGAGTTGATTGGTCTCCGCGGGCGTACCTGCATTCACAAACATTTAAGGTGAGTTAGTAACCCAAGCCGAGATGGTCTTGGGCTTGCCAAATTTGTCAACAATTGTAAATTGTTTGAAATGAAGTTTGTTGACATCTGGTTTCGTTTGAATTTTAACCTGTTCAAATCCTTTTTGTGAAAACAACTTATTATCTCTTTGTGAATTATCAAGGAATTTTGAACTTTTGTATGAATCATTTGAGAATGTTCCTTTGTTTATTCTCACAGAGCGAGGAATAAACTTTTCATGATTGTATTGCTGTGATTTGACAAATTCTGAATTGTTTCTTCTGAAAGATCTCAAACCCAAGGAAGATTGTTGTTGTGAAAATTTAAATCCAATATTCTGATTTCTTATAAATTGTGGATTTACAAAACCTTGATTATTAAATTCCTTCCTTGTAGAGTTCTTCCTGAAGTAACAATCATTGGTATTGTGATTTCTTTCATCACACAAAGCACAATATTTGTTAAAATAACACTTAGCTGTGGTGTGATTTGTCATATCACATATGTAGCAATACTTGTTAAAGTAACATTCAGAAATGTCATGATTGTACATGTCACAGATATCACAATACTTTTCAGAATGGTTAAACAACATTTTATTAACCCTTGATGTTGAAGCAACATTTGATTCTTGTTTGAATTTTGGGTTAGGCAATTTAATTTGTTGTTTAATTTGAGTAAAGTTTGTCTTTTGATCTTTGGGATTTTTCTTTTGAACTTGAACAAAATTCTTTGACTCCTTTGATTCAAATCTTTTGTACACAGCGGAAGTCTTATGATCTGGACTTGTTCTCAGATCAGAGTTAGATTTGATCTTAGGTGTATTTGTTATTTTTGTGTTTGTGTTCAAGTCAAAAGTTCTAGCAGACACAAACTTCACAGGTTTAATTTGAGTATTGTTCTGTGAATGATTAGTTGATTCAGTTTTCTTTGCTTTTGCAGCTTTTCTTCGTCTTTGATTTCGCAATCTAGATGAAGTTTTCTTGCTTTGAAGTTTAGTTGAATCTTGAGAAGATTCCTTTTGACATTCTTTCACTTCAGTTAGTTCATTTGAACTAGAATCATCAGAATTATTGTTATCTGTTTTAGCTTCTTCATATTTTCCTTTAAGTTTGTTATTGAATTCAGTAGATTTTTCACTCATTTGTTCACTTTGTTCAATAACAATTTCACCTTTTGGTACAAACAACTTCTTTTGCTTTTGTTGAGGTTCATATGATTTGACTTTGATTGGATGACCATTTTTGATCTTGTCTAAGTCAGTTTCTTCATAAACTTCAACATTTTTCTTTTTAAAGTTCTTTTGATCTTGAAATTCTTTCAGTTTAGCTTTATTTTCCGGTGAATGATCATGAGTATTGAAATTTTCTGGTAATGTTTTTGAGATAGATTCAGGCATAGGTTCATGTGTGAATCCTAATCCTGTTTTGTCTTTTTCATTCCTTCCATTCACCAGTTGCTCAACCATTTTCTTTGAGCTTTTTACTTTGGCTAAGTCTATTTGAGTTGCTACATGTGCCAATTTTTCTTTTTCAAGTGTTTTGTTCATCTCTTCAAGTTGTTGTTTGACAAGTTCAAGTTCTTTAATGGTTTTGTTCCATGATGCTTGAAGAGACATGATCTTTTCATCAGCAATTTTGTGATCTGATTTTAGCTTGTTGTGTTTTGATTCTTCTTGTTTGAGCTTGTCACAAATTTTAAATGAGTATGTTCTGTAGTGTTCAACTAGCTCAAAACATGCTTTTGTGCACATTTTCTCTCTCACTTCTACTGGTATTTCAGGATATGAGTGTGAAGATTCAGTATCAGAAGAATTAACAACCTTTGGCTGTTCTAATTGAGCCATAAGAGCAACTTCTTCAGTGGTATCTTTTGGGTCTGCTTTGTCACTCCAATCATACTCTTCTTCTTGATCTGATTCATCATATTTAGGATCTTTAACTTCTGACCAGTCATCATCATCAACTTCAGCAACTAATGCCAGATTAGCAGTGAGATCAGCAGTAAATTGTTCTGCATATGCACTCCAGTCATAACCATCTTTGATGTTTACAACCAGTGCCTTCTTGGTTTCCTCACTTTTCTTCTCTTCTTTGGGTTCTGGCATTGGTAGACTTTGGTATGGCTTCTGAAAAGTCTTGTTTGCCTGTTGCTGATACTTTTGACCATTTGAGCTGCCTTGGTTATTTCCTCCTTGGTTTCTTGGAGCTTTGCATTCTCTTGAAAAATGACCATAACTGTTACAGTTAAAGCATCTTGATTTTGATTTATCAAACCCAACAGTTTTGTTTGCACTGGGTTTGTAATTTCTGTTAGTGTAAGCATGCTTTTGAGTTCTGTATGCTATCATGACCATCTGCCAATTAAGATCCATTTCTTCTACATCATCTGGATCCATTTCAAACAAATCCAGTAGAACTAGCTCCATTTGAGTCAGATGACTGCCTTGATAAGCTTGAAAGCTTGCCATGAATGCAGTGAAAGCAGTTTTTGACTCTTCATCTTGTAAAAGAATGTTAATCACATCTTTCACTTTGCTTGGATTGGGAGAGTTTGAGGAGGATGGCATCTCAGTTGAAGGTTTTGGCATTTGAGCTTTAGGTGAAGATTATGGTTGTGGTTGTGGTTGAGTGGAGTAAGCAGGTGTACTTGTGAAGAATCCTGCTCCCACAAATAGATCACCTTCATCTTCAGGAGTAGATTGATCTTTGGCCAAGAATGCATTCTCAACAGTATTTGCTGGTGAAGCAACATACTTATACTGAGTTGTTGATGCATGTCTATCATTATTTCTTGAGCTCTCATCAATTTCTACAGATTCAATTTTAGCAATGAGCAGATCAAGATCCATTGGAAACTTCTCAGTATGTTTCAACAGAGTGACAGTTTGTTTCCAAGAAGATGGTAGTGCATTCAGAAGTCTATTGTTTAAGTCCTCAAGATCATTCTTGATTCCCAAAGTAGACATCTCTGTAGTTAATTGCACAAACCTGTTCATCATTTGGTTTATTGTTTCTCCTGAGATGTGCTCAAAAAGTTCCAATTGCCTTTTCAGTTTCTGCTTTTTCAGATCTTGAATCTCTTTCCCTCCTTCACATATAATCTTCAAGGCTTTATACATTGTATATCCAGTCTGATAGTTTTCAAGCCTTGAAAGAACTTCCAGTGGTAGTCCTTTACACATGAGAGAATATGCTTTGATGTCATTCTTTACTTTCTTTAAATCATCACCATGAAGATTATCTTCTGGATAAGGCTCTTGTGAATCTTTAGAATACACAAATCCTCTGTCTGGACCATCAGTAGTCACAGGAATGTATGGACCTTTTTTAATTGATTTCCACAGATCAGTGTCTATGGAATTCAAATGATGTTTCAGCCTAAGAGACCAATTTTTAAAGTCAGCTCTGTTTTTAAGTTTTGGAACTCTATTCTCAGAATCTTCTGATTTAGCCATTTTTTATATTTTTGTTGTTTTTCTAATCTTTTGAATTAAGAAATGAAAAGAAAAAATATTTTTGGGTTTTTGAAATTTTATGAAAAAATTTCTAAGTGTCAGGCTGAAAAGTCCGAAATAGTTGTCAAACGGCCAACAGTGATGATACGACCAGCAGTGAAACTTCCAACAGTTGTAATACGTCCAACAGTGAATGTCCAACAGTGGTGATAAGTCCAACTGTGATGAGTCTAAGGGATTGCCTTAGAAAAATATTCAACACAGTGCTGAAACTACCAACAGTAGTTATACGACCAAAGCTGAAACGACCAACAGTCGTTATACGGCTAAGCTGAAATGACCAACAGTCGTTATACGGCTAAGGTAAAACTACCAACAGTAGTGATGTGTCTAACCAACAGTGGTTATACGACTAGGGTGATACGACTGAAACAGTTGAGAAAAGTCCAACAGTTCTCAAACGACCAATCACTTAGTCAATTTTCAGTGTTTTTCATCCCTAATACGGCACATTCATCAGATTCTTATGAATGTAACGAACTCAGAAATCTCAAAATCCTTCAATTGTTGATGAATTGAGCTAAAATTTCGCAATTAGTTCAAGATTATGCCGATAATCAATCCTATAACCTCAATTTCAGTGATTATCAACAACTTTCTATGAATTTCAGAGATTTTAGGTCGAACACTCAAGAACACATATTCGTACTGTTTTTCCACTAATTCACTTGATTTTTATGAGATAAACTGCAAATTGTGATTCAAAACATGTTTCTGATGATGAAACACAGCTTCGATTCACAATATTTCACTTGAATTGTCAATTGATTACAGATTTCAGTGGATTTTTGAAGTATCTATCTTCGACAGAACCTCAAAAACACGCAACCGAAAGCTCTGATACCAATTGATAGGATCAATTAGAGCAATCTGTATCAATTCTATGAACAATTCAAAGCAAAATACAATCAATTGTAATCAAATCAAGACAAATCAACAAAATTCATATTCCATTGATTGCAAAGACGATTACAAGTGATAGAAAGCAGTTCTCATAAAACATATGCAAAAACTTACAATCTACACTACGTCTAAGCTATTTATACTAGGACCTAAGGAACTAAAATTACACAACTAGTCCCTATACTAGTATAAAACACAAAAACAGACACTAAACAATAAAAGACTAAATGTTAATCTTCTAAGGGACCTAACATATATGTAGTCGGGGCTGCGACTGCGAATTACCTGCATCGACTTCATTCTGACCTTATAAACTCAGGTAATTCTACAATTTAGTTTCCTATGGTTTGATTAATTTAGTTTCATGTGAGTTGATTTAGCATGTTTATATGTATATATGTGTGTATTGTGTTTACCATATATATATGCGTATGTTTTTTCTTATACGTGTGTAGATGTGTAATCTATGTCATCTAATTATGCTCTGTCCCCAAATTAGCTCATTCATGTGTTTTGAATTCAAAATGGATACAAATGTAATTAGCTTTTTAATGCTTGAATTAGTGTGGTAGTACTATAAGGATTGATAATAAGGATGCAAACTATTGTAATTATGTTGCCAAGAGTTGCATATGCATGCTACTCAACAGCTATAAAATTCCATAAGCAAATGAACAAGATGGAAGTCCGTCACATAGAAAACAACAATGAAAAGTTACAGCATAAGCAATTTCATGTATATAATGCAAATTTTAAGTTATGCGGCAACACGTGGGGTTACTTCCTATATGTTCAAATATGATAGTGTTCATAGCCAATGGAAGCACCATGTGGTACAAGTTAAGCATTTACCAGACTAAAACTAATCTAAGATGCTAAATGCTGGAAAAAAAGGAAGAAATCTCTAAATCCACTGTAGGTATTTTTTTGTTTAAATTTTGAGAACAGATTCATTTTTTGGTGGAAAAAGGTTCATTTTTGTGTTGTCTTTTAGGTCATTAATTTGATTTTCATACAGATGGATTTGGCAGGGCTCACAAATCAAAACAACAAGCTAAAGTTTAGTCTGGAAGCTATGGAACATCAGTTGCAACTTTGAGATGGTATCATTATATTTCCTTTTTGTTACAGAAGTCATTTTCGAAAACTTATGATTGGAGATCTTTTTTCTTTGTTATTGCCTTACACAATTTGGTCAACCTTGTGATAGCTTTAAACGAGGATTTGACTGCCTAGGTGCTTCGTTTGAAAAGTGACTTAACGCATAACGAACGGGGATGCTGCTAAGTTCTCTCAACTCTCAATCAGCCCACACATTACTGTATGTATTAGCAACACCCAACTCCACGATATGCAAGTACGTTGAATGGCCTAATATAACCTCAATTACCAACGTCGTAAAATTTTTTATATTATGTTCAGATGTTGCATACATGCGTAAGAAAATAATCTATATTTTTTTGCTAAATATTTAGTATTTCACCTTTAAATTTGAAGATAACCTAAAATATCTACGTACACTTTTTAATTGAATTAAAACATTAGGAAGAACTACACTTTTTCTTTTGCTACATATTTAGTATATTGTCTTGAAAGTAGTATATAGACTGAAATATCTATATAGATTTTTTGTAGGATGAAAACATTAGGAAGGACTACACATTAAATGTTTTTTCTTCAAATGCATGATTGAAGTTGGTATCTATATATTGCGAACACTTGAATTTTTGAGACTTGCAATGTCTTTTGTATGAGTTTTTTCGGATCTCTATTGAAGTCTATTTGTAATCTACTGCATACAACTGCTCTAAATTGATAATGAGACGTATTTTTAAGTAACTATTTTCAGTTCATTTTACTGCACTTACCTGTAACTTTTGTTGCATAAATCATGTTTATTGCCAAACTTCTCGATTTACAATTCAACCCTTGCAATATTGTATTCTATTTGGTGATTTGAGGGGGAGGGAAAACAATGCTTGAGGATTCAGGTGTCATCTTGTATAAAGATGTAGAGATAGGGTGTATATTAGTCACTTTGGTATATAAAATAAAGAGAGAACAAGAAACTGTCTTCAAAAATAACTTAACCTTAGATGTTCGAATTAATAGTTTTTAATTTGTTTTCTAACCAAGAAACAAGAAGATACAACCGGTAGATATTGCACAACTTGGTTTCATAAGTTACATATAATATTTTTATCAGTTCTAAAATTGACACTGTTATGTAATCCAAAGTCTTCTTTAATATGCATAAATACCTGGGAAATTGTTTTCTAAGTTTAGTTAAATTTTAAGAAAGTATAAATGAGTAGCTTAACCTTGAATATGCATAAATAACCTGGGAAGTTGTTTTCTAAGTTTAGTTAAATTTTAAGAAAGTATAAATGAGTAGCTTAACCTTGAAGCCTACTCACACATTCAAAACTGTAACACCCGCCTCCCAGGGCTTATCGTGGGGAGCGTTACGCATTGGGTATACAGAACGCATAGGAATTATAGAGTACACAACGAAAGTCTAACTTTAATTATACATCAAAAGAGTATAATACATCTGTTATAATAGATAATACCATTACATCAGTTTAACTATACTAAAGATCCAAATCTTCAACAACATTCTAGAACTTTATTTTCTCATAAACTAGCTCGTAACCTTCAATCCCTGCAATCACTTGGCACCTAGGATGTGTGTCCATAAAAATAGAAAACATTTGGGACTCAGCATAAAGCTTGTGAGTTCATAACCATGGCATTCTTCAAAATTCAAAACATGTTATTATTGACTATTGCATCAAGCAGATACAGCCATGGCAAACAGATAGGAACAGAGTAAGCACAGTATAAATTCACATAACCAGGCTATGTATACAAACTCCACTGGCTAAAGCAGAATCATACAAGCAGCCCTCAAGCATCCTATCAAGCATTACCACATATCACATATGCTATTGATAGTCAATTCTACAATTATTACCGGTTATCAGAACATCACATCCCGTTTTAGAAAACAGTTCAGAGGAACTCACCTCAATCAATCAAGTCGGTGATATCGTCTACTCAGGTTCACTGCTATCAGATATTATCCTATAGGCAAAATAACATTATTTAAGCTATATTCTAGCTAGTAAAAATTTTAGGTATAATTCGTTATCTTTTTCTATTTGTTGGTTTTGTTCGGGCACTTTCTTTTATCCTGTGTCAACCCTTTGGTACAACCCTTACTAGTTGGCATAACTCGGGCGTTTCCATCATACTCGAGCCAACCCTCGAGGTTACCCAATACCTTCCCTAATGATAACCTTAAAGTCTAATAATAATAATATGAGTAAATTACATTTTCGTCCCTGTGGTTTGGTGGTTATAACCATTTTCATCCAATAGTTTAAAAACGCCTGATTTAACCACTATGGTTTAAGATTTGTCACAATTAAGTCCAATCCGTTAACTCCATCCAATTTCTCCGTTAATTTTTTAGAGAAAGACCAAAATACCCTTGGACTAAAACTGTTACTATAATACATACCATATCTATATATATATATATATATATATATATATATATATATATATATATATATATATATATATATATATATATATATACACACCTCCCTCTCTACGACTCTTTCTCTATCCTTACCCTAACATCACTGTTAATCCATTCCACAGCAAACCGTAATCAACATGTTCCAATCCCTAACATCACCACTACCATGATCCAATCCCCAACATCACTGTTAATCCATTCCAAACCGTAATCAACATGTTGGCACAAAATCCCACCATGAACAAACACAGATTGACCAACCACAGCAAATGTTAAATAGAGGATCTTGAGCTCCTGACCACCGCGATCGAAGACGTCACCGACTTGAACGAGGGTGGTGTTGCCGCCGGACCACCGGTCGTCGGCGTCGATGAGGGCGGCGAGGCGGAGGGCTTCTTTGGTTTTGAAGAAGTCGTCGTGGAGGATATTGAGCTGTGATTGGTACATAAGAGGCTATAATTTCTGATTTTCAGGCTGCACGAGGAGGATATTGAGCTGCGATTCAGCTGCGATTGAGCTTTGATCGGTGTTGTGGTGGTGCGATGGAGGCGATGGTGGTGTGGAAAGCTGTAAAATCGTGAACATGGTGGCTAGAAGGTGGTGGTGGAGGCGGTAAAGGGAGGAGAGGAGGAGGGGGAGGGGTGGACGACTTTGCTGCTAGTGATAGAGATTGTAGAAGGGTGGTGATGGTGGATGGGGTGGTGGGGGCATGGGGATGGTGGCGGTGGCAGGGGATGGTGGCGGTGGCAAGGGGATGGTGGTGGTGGCAAGGGAAGGGGTGAAGAAGGTAAGTGGAGAGAGAGTGTGAGTGTGGATATATTTATATATGCACATTTTTTTTACATATAAGCCCAAGGGTAAATTTGTCTTTTTACATCTACTTAACAGAAAAAATGGATGGCCGTTAGTGTTCTGGACTTAATTGTGACAAATCTTAAACCATAGTGGTTAAATTGGGCGTTTTTAAACTATTGGATAAAAATGGTTATAACCACCAAACCATAGGGATGAAAAGCGTAATTTACTCTAATAATATTAATAACTACAACACTAAAAATAACAAATAATAATAATACTAACTATAACAATAAAAATAACAACTATAATAATAATAATAACTATAAAGATGATAATAATAATATTAACAATAACTATATTAATACTAATACCTACAATGATAATAATAATAATAATAACGACTATAATAATAATTAACATAACCTTAAACAAGGGCGTACCTGAAAACTATCTACGACAATTTGATGTAGAGTCTCCCCTACTCGCGCTCGTAGTCGCGCTCTTACTCGAGTACCAAAACGACTACTAGCAACACCCAACGGGGTATTGAGAACTCGGGATTCTTTTTATATTAGAGCGTTCTCAAAGAAACTTATGTTCTAAATTCAAACTTAAGGCTTCTATTTATAAGGGAGCAGAAGGCAGGTGAAAAAGTTTCAGATACGATATGGGATGAAGTTCAGATGGAGTTTTCGATGTGAGACAATTGAATTGCAAATTTTTGCAATTGAAAAGTGATTATATTATTATTTTATTATATATTATTATATTATTATAATTAATTCAGCTGCTTAACTCGTTTTTCTCTTATAACTTTTAATATATAGCGTATTATGAAATTTCAAATATGTCGTTGTGACGAGCTTATTTTTCTCTACGAGTCAACCTAAGTTTCGTTAAAAACGAAGCAGGTTCGAATATAATACATTATTATTATATTCAAACGGTCTCTTATAACATAAATATTTCATCTAAAAACTTCAAACTTTAAATAGACAATTTACTCATTACTTACTCGTTTGACAATATATGAAATGCGGAGTTCATATGACCCAAACGCTTGGGTTGTTACATTCTCCTCCCCTTAAAAGAATTTCTTCCTCAAAATTCGAAGGTTACTCAAACAGTTGAGGATATTTGACTTTTATTTCTTCTGCTAATTCCCAAGTCTTCTCGGGTCTTTCCTGACCTTGCCACTGGACCAATACTAGTGGAATTATTTTCTTTCTTAATTTTCGTTCTTGAGAATTAAGAATCTTTATCAGTTTTTCAGTAAAGTTTAATTTATCGTTTATTTACACATCCTCTAATGGCATTACTTGAGTCAGATCTGCCAAACACTTCCTTAGATTCGATATATGAAAAGTATCGTGAATACCTTTCAAAGTTTCAGGTAATTCTAGCTTGCATGCAATTGGACAAATTCTTGCGATTATTTTGAATGTTCCAATATACCTGGGACTAACTTTCCGCGTTTACCGAATCGCATTACTCCTTTCCATGGTGAGACTTTCAACATCACATAGTCTCCCTCTTGAAATTCTAAAGGTCTCCTTCTGTTATCTGCATAACTCTTCTGTCTATCCTGAGAAGCCTTTAGTCGTTGTCTGATTTGTTGGATTTTCTCAGTTGTCTCGAGAATAATTTCGGTTTTGGTCAATTGATCATCCCCTACTTTTGTCCAATAGATGGGAGTTTTGCATTTCCTACCATATAAAGCTTCAAATGATGCAGCCTTAATGCTGGAATGGTAGCTGTTGTTATAAGAAAATTCAATCAAAGACAAATGATTATCCCAGCTACCTCCAAAATCAATCACGCAAGCACGCAACATGTCTTCTAAAGTTTGAATTGTTCGCTCACTCTGACCATCGGTCTGAGGATGATATGCAGTGCTTAAACTGATTTTGGTTCCAAGTTCCTTTTGAAAACTTGTCCAGAATCTGAAAGTGAATCGGCTATCTCTATCAGAGATAATGGATAAAGGCACTCCGTGCTTACTTACTATTTCATCAATATATATCTTGGCTAGTTTTTCCATTGGATAGCTCTCACTTATGGGTAGAAAATGTGCTAACTTTGTTAGCCTGTCAACCACGACCCATATAGTATTATATCCTTTTCATGTTCTTGGAAGGTTTGTGACAAAATCCATGGTCACTCTATCCCATTTCCATACTGGCAACTCCAACTGTTGTAACTGTCCGACTGGTTTTTGATGTTCAATCTTAACTTGCAGACATGTTAAGCATTTCTCAACGTACTGGGCTATGGATCTTTTCATATTAGGCCACCAGTAGTGATTTCAAATATCCTTATATATTTTGTTTGCTCCAGGATGCATTGTGTATTTGGATTTGTGGGCTTCATCTAATACTTTGCCCTGAATACCTCCAAATTTTGGGATCCAAATTTTTTGACCAAATCATAGGACTCTATCCATTCCTTGAGTCAATAATTTCTGGTTAACCATCATTCTTTCAGCCTGAATATTCTCATCTTTCAACGCTTCAGTTTGAGCATTCTTGATTTGGTCTTTCCAATCAAGCTTGACATCTATCTTTAATGCTTTTACCCTAATCGGTTTAACTCTTTCTTTCCGACTGAGAGCATCAGCGACTACGTTAGCCTTTCCTGGATGGTATTTGATTTCACAATCATAGTCATTGAGAAGTTCCATCCACCTTCTTTGCCTCATGTTTAACATCTTTTGATTAAAGATGTGTTGTAAGCTCTTATGGTCTGAGTAGATTACACACTTAGTACCATACAAGTAGTGTCGCCAAATCTTTAAGGCAAACACTATGGCACCCAATTCAAGGTCGTGCGTAGTATAGTTCCTTTCATGAATTTTTAGTTGTCGTGATGCATAGGCTTTAACCTTGTCACGTTGCATCAACACACAACCTAAACCGTTATATGAGGCATCACAATATATTGGAAAGTCTTTATTACCATCTGGTAATGAAAGTATAGGAACACTACTAAGCTTTTGTTTTAGAAGGTTGAAAGCTTCTTCTTACTTTGGTCCCCAGTCAAACTTTACATTCTTTTGAGTCAAAGATGTTAAAGGGGTAGCAATTTTGGAGAATTCTTGAATAGACCTTCTATAATATCCTACTAATCCCAAAAAGCTCCTAATCTCACTGGGATTCTTCGGTGATTCCCATTTCATTACAGCTTCTATCTTAGCTGGATCTACTTGTATTCCCTTCTTATTTATTACGTGACAAAGGAATTGAACTTCTCTTTTCCAGAAGTCACATTTAGAGAATTTTGCATAAAGATTTTCTTGTCGAAGGGTTTCTAGAACCATTTTTAGATGTCTAGCATGATCATCTTGGTCCTTAGAATAAATAAGTATGTCGTCTATAAAGACAATGACAAACTTATCCAAGTATGGCTTGCAAACTCTATTCATCAGATCTATGAATGTTGCAGGGGCATTGGTTAGTCCAAAAGAAGTAACCAAAAATTTATAATGCCCATAACGCGTCCTAAATGTGGTCTTGGGAATGTCTTCCTCGCGCACTTTCAACTGATGATAACCTGATCGTAGATCAATTTTGAAAAGTAGTTGGCTCCTTGAAGTTGATCAAATAAATCATCTATTCTTGGTAAAGGATATTTGTTCTTAACAGTTAACTTGTTTAATTCTCGATAATCAATGCACATACGCATTGAACCATCTTTCTTTTTGACGAACAATACTGGCGCTCCCAAGGTGAGGAACTCGGTCTAATAAACCCTTTTTCTAAGAGTTCGTCAATTTTCTTCATAAGTTCTTTCATCTCTGAAGGGGCTAGGCGATAAGGAGCCTTCGCGATTGGTTTAGCACCAGGTACTAAATCAATACGAAATTCTATCTGACGATCAGGTGGAAGTCCCGGTAAATCTTCCGGAAACACGTCTGGGAATTCGCACACTACAGGTATTTCATTTATCTGCATTTCCTTTTTAGCATCTACCATGCATAAGAGAAAGGCTATGAATCCTTTCTGAATACATTTCATTGCCTTCATTGCTGAGATGATATTGGTCTTGGGGTTTCCATCACTACCATGAATGAGTGGCTTTTCCATCTGGCTTACGTACAGTCATCGTCTTATGTTCACAGTCGAGCCGAGCACAATTCTTATTCAACCGGTCCATCCCAAGAATAACATCATATTCACTTAAAATGGTCGGCATTAAGTTTACAGAGAATTCGGTGTTAACTAAGGTGATAACACAATCCTTAAATATTTGACTTATCTTATCTCGCTCACCACTAACAGTTTCTACAATATATGCACATTCTAGAGTTTGTGGTACTAAGTTCAAATAAGGTACTAAGGCAGTTGAAATGAAACTTCTATTTGCACCAGTGTCAAATAAAACTCTAGCATATATGTTGTTAATGAGAAACGTACCAGCTATGGTTTCATCTCCAGCTTCTTTTAACACATACACTCGACCTTGGACTTGTTCTGATTCTCCGTAGGTTGTGCTTGTGGAGGGTTCTTGCAATCACTTCGGAAATATCCATACTCCCAACAGTTAAAGCATCTAATTTTCGGGCAGTTCTTTTGTGAATGATCACCTGTTGGACATTTAAGACATCTGGAATCTTGATACTTTCTCCAAGACTCATTTTTATCGTTCCTCCACGGTTTGTTAACACAGTTCCCTTCATTTCGTGTGATCTTTCTGTCCTTTCTTGGCATCTAGTTTCCATCCTCATTTCTCTTTCTTTTGTTGTTATCAGTCATTATGCCTTCTTCTTCATATGCAATGGCACTTAATGCGATTACAGACTCATAGGTTTTGGGGGCAGACATTTTAACTAATTGTCGAATATGAGGGGGTAACCCCTGCATGTATCTTTTTATGCGCTTTGCTTCAGGTGTTACATGCTCAGGAAGCAGTCGAGCCATCTCATCAAACTTGGTCGTGTACTAACGATGTGTCATGGCTCCGGCCTGTAGTTGTAAAAATTCTCTTTCAATTTTGTCCCTTTCAACTTCAGGACAAAATTTTTCCATCACAAGCTCCTTCAGTTCATTCCAGGTTAAAGTAGCAACAACTCCAGGTCCTTTAGCTTGTTTAACATTATCCCACCAAAACACTGCCTCAGACCTGAATGAGTGAGTGGCATACATGACAGCTTGTATGGCTGTGCATCAACTAATTTCAATAACAGCCTCCATCTCATGGATCCACTGAAAAGTTGCGATGACATCTCTTTTGCCATCAAATATTGGAGGTTCACACCCCTTAAAAGCTTTATAGGAACAACCCTGCTTAGGTTCAGTTTCCATAGCAGCATCACTATTACCATTGGTGTGATTTATATGATCATCCTGCCCATTACCACCATTGCTCACATACCCTCCAGAGGCTTTCATAACCTCAGCTATAATAGTTGGCAAAGCATCTTTAATTATGCCAGCTACAGCTGCTTGGAATTGTGGTCCAGCAAATTGCTGTGACTCATGTTCAGCATGATGAAGATTTTCATGATCATCGTTCGTAGATGACATGATTTGCCTTCTACTACTAGGAGGCCTACCACGACCCCTACCATGAGTATTTCCTCCTCTTGGCATAGTCAAAGCCTACATGAGGGAGCAGGGATTTAGTATTCACATGAGGGATTATGATCCAGAACATAATAGTATTAATAGACAAGAAATAATAGTGGCCAGGTGTCATTGCTTATCTATTGCAATTATAATGTTCTAGCCATTATCCTCCATGATTCACCAAAACCCATTACCCAATACCTATGCAATTAATCAAATTATCTTAAAGCATCTTTCCTAGTTTAAGTCTAGATACTATCTTTGTACCTAGTTCACTTAAACTACGGCTCTGATACCAACTTGTAACACCCGCCTCCCAGGGCTTACCGTGGGGAGCGTTATGCATTGGGTATACAGAACGCATAGGAATTATAGAGTACACAGCTGAAGTCTAACTTTAATTATATATCAAAAGCGTATAATACATCTGTTATAATAGATAATACCATTACATCAGTTTAACTATACTAAAGATCCAAATCTTCAACAACATTCTAGAACTTTATTTTCTCATAAACTAGCTCGTAACCTTCAATCCCTGCAATCACTTGGCACCTAGGATGTGTGTCCATAAAAATAGAAAACATTTGGGACTCAGCATAAAGCTTGTGAGTTCATAAACATGGCAATCTTCAAAATTCAAAACATGTTATTATTGACTATTGCATCAAGCAGATACAGCCATGGCAAACAGATAGGAACAGAGTAAGCACAGTATAAATTCACATAACCAGGCTATGTATACAAACTCCACTGGCTAAAGCAGAATCATACAAGCAGCCCTCAAGCATCCTATCAAGCATTGCCACATATCACGGATGCTATTGATAGTCAATTCTACAATTATTATCGGTTATCAGAACATCACATCCCGTTTTAGAAAACAGTTCAGAGGAACTCACCTCAATCAATCAAGTCGGTGATATCGTCTGCTCAGGTTCACTGCTATCAGGTATTATCCTATAGGTAAAATAATATTATTTAAGCTATATTCTAGCTAGTAATAATTTTAGAGATAATTCGTTATCTTTTTCTATTTGTTGGTTTTATTCGGGCACTTTCTTTTATCCTATGCCAACCCTTTGGTACAACCCTTACTAGTTGGCATAACTTGGGCGTTTCCATCATACTCGAGTCAACTCTCGGGGTTACCCAATACCTTCCCTAATGATAACCTTAAAGTCTAATAATAATAATAATAACAACTACAACACTAAAAATAACAAATAATAATAATACTAACTATAACAATAAAAATAACAACTATAATAATAATAATAACTATAAAGATGATAATAATAATATTAATAATAACTATATTAATACTAATACCTACAATGATAATAATAATAATAATAATAACGACTATAATAATAATTAAACATAACCTTAAACAAGGGCGTACCTGAAAACTATCTACGGCAATTTGATATAGAGTCTCCCCTACTCGCGCTCCTAGTCGCGCTTTTACTCGAGTACCAAAACGACTACTAGCAACACCCAACGGGGTATTGAGAACTCGGGATTCTCTTTATATTAGAGTGTTCCTAAAGAAACTTATGTTCTAAATTTAATTTTAAGGCTTCTATTTATAAGGGAGCAGAAGGCAGGTGAAAAAGTTTCAGAGTTGATGTGGGATGAAGTTCAGATGAAGTTTTCGACGCGGGACGATACAATTGAATTGCAAATTCGAAAAGTGATTATATTATTATTTTATTATATATTATTATATTATTATAATTAATTCAGCTGCTTAACTCATTTTTCTCTTATAACTTTTAATATATAGCGTATTATGAAATTTCAAACATGTCGTTGTGACGAGCTTATTTTTCTCTACGAGTCAACATAAGTTTCGTCAAAAACGAAGCAGGTTCGAATATAATATATTATTATTATATTCAAACGGTCTCTTATAACATAAAAATTTCATTTAAAAACTTCAAACTTTAAATAGACAATTTACTCATTACTTACTCGTTTGACAATATATGAAATGCGGAGTTCATATGACCCAAACGCTCGGGTTGTTACAAAAACTGAATAATGTTTAACACGCCACTAAACTTAGCAGTTTACTATTCAATTAAAGAACTATCACTTAGATCAAACAAGTTGACTAAGTTTGAGCATTGGTAAATTAACTTGGTTCAAGCCAAGGAGAGCCCATCATATAGGCTATAGATAGAAGACTCTATTTTAACAGTAATAATAGTAGCTCCCTAGAAAAATATGGTGCCGTATGTTTTTATCAACAAAATACCAGATTTCCAATTTAAAAAGTCATTATCTTAATATAACCCACTCCTCGATATGGTAATGTATTTACATCCCCTTATCAAATCTTTTTTAAGTTAGCCATTTCTTTAACCATTTCTAATGTATTTACATCCCCTTATCAAATCTTTTTTAAGTTAGCCATTTCTTTAACCATTTCTTTAACCGTTCATCACATCACACTATTAATTAACAGCATGTGAGGGCATGACTGAACTATCATTGGCTGATAGAGCAACTATTGCAAATATGTCACTTGAGTATGGTGTAACCATGGGCTTCTCTCTTGTAGATCACGTTATATTGTAGTACCAAACTAATATGGAGAAGTGATGATATTATAATTTATAAGCTTTCCTTTTTGTATTCACATACAAAATTATAATTTTTGAATGCATCACTTTTATGGTGTCATCTATCTTGATTGCTTTTAGGTTGCTATGATTAAAGCAAACATGCATGGATACAAAATGTCTGTTGATTACATTAAGCTTTCAATTTGATATGTGAGTATTATATATCTGTATATTTGATGTATGTCTATCTGTTTGATTACAGTAAGGCTTAAATCAGAAATGTGAGTATGTATATATCTATATGTTTGATGTATGTGTAGAGTTGCTGTAATCTGAGGTGTATTTTGCTCATGTCAAGATGCCAATGATATAGTAGTTATAAGAGTTTTTTGCTTGCTTGATGTTCTTATTTTATTTGGTTTTATTATGAATTAGAGAATTTGAGCTATGCCAATCCATACAAGCATCTTGCTGTAGATCCCTGAGTCAAGTTTTGGTTGACTAATTGACCTGATATAGAGTTCTCTTTAGTTAATTTGTTTAAATAGTGGATTAGTTGCATAATATAGTATACTTACATTGTTTTATGTCAATAATAGGTATACTTATATTTCATGAATCATGTTTTCTTAAAGGCCTATAATATGTGTTTTGCCATATTATTCATGCTTTTGATGTGGCAGTACATGAAAAGAAGGCATCTATGGATGTTTTACAAAAAGCCAACTCAATATTGCCTCAAGTAGTTATTGCTACTACAATATTGGCTCTTCTCTATCCACCCTCTTTCACATGGTTTACTAATAGCTTAATAAACACTTCCCTATTTCCAAAATGTCATTTCTTAGATATAAACATAGTTATTATTGAAAATATAAAAATATGACATCTTGTGGCTTTTGGTCACAATCGGTTGGTGAAGAAGACCAACTGACTTACTACTAAGCAAATATTGGGACAATACGCGTAATTTCTCAAAGAAATAACTAAAAGTGAAATAATCAAATGGACCATCTGTATGATTTACTCTTTTATATGTTTGTTTCTATTATTTGTGGTAGGAGTTTAGCGGGTCAAAATGGGTTTGAATATTAAATCAAGTACTTTTTCTTGTATGGTCAGGGTCAGGTTCACTTGAGAGTTGGTACTCCATCCTTTCTAAGTTGATTGTAACTTAAATGATTGCACTACTTTTAAGATTCATTTACACAAAAGTTACTTGGTGGTTTATGGCAAGCTTTTTTATGATCAACCAACAGAATATGATGAGATTTAACCTTACATTAGATATATGTTATGAGTCATGCAAGACTTTGCAAGTTTTTTGTACATGTAGTTCTATTAGTGTATAATCAGTCACATTGTAATTTACATACATGTTGGTTTAATATTTATTCCCTTAATCACTTGGTTTCTCTATTGCTATACTTGCCCCTTGATGGTAGTCTTTGTATCTTGAAAGTTTCCATATGATATACATGCCTTTGAATTCTATATAGATGTATTTTGCTTAATAAATTCCCTGTTCTTTTTTAAAACCAAGTCGCTTCGTTTTTATACTTAGTTTTACTTGAGAAAACTATAATCAAATGTCAAATGTAAGAATATGTTAACCAAATAAGTCCAATTGTTTGCATAAACTTAGTCTTGCGTGAACACTATCTTAAATTGGAATGTAGGAGGTGTTTGGATGTTTATTGAAAAGGGATTACATGATATGGAATAACTAGAATCGATAAAATATAAGACTGCAATAACCAAATAAGGCCAATTGCTTGCACAATTATACTTTTGCCTGGTACTATCCCAATTAGAATGGAGGGGGTATTATACAAGTAAATTTATATTGATGCAAAACATTGTATTTCTTATTTAAGTCGGGATATTTTTCTTCTTTAACACTAACACATGTCACCACAACAAATTATCCATAAACATCGTACGCACACCACAATACCAAACAACAATTATGATACGACAAAACAGTCACACCCACTGCAACGCACGGCATTCCCACTAGTTATATATAATAGTAATTAGTAACTTTATTATGCATTAGAGGTTGTACAACATGCTTTAAGGGTTGTACCACTCTTTGTCTTATTTATTTTTAATTTTTAGTTTTTTAATTCAACCCAATATTTTTAGATATTTTACAATTTAGCCCAAATATATATTTTTTAACTTTGGTCCTTATACTTTTATATATTAAAACTTTACGTTTCACGTTTCGGTTTACATTTTACAAGTTAAACGTCACAAAGTGTGTGTGTGGTTTAGCATTTTTACGCTTATTTTTTTGCCATTTGGCGGCCGTCACAACGCACTGGTCCACGACTGACTTACTTATTGTTTTATATGTTTTGTGTTTCATCTAACGGTGGTGTATCCTTAGTGTTACGTTTTCTCCAAGATCGGTTTTATTTTTTGTTTTTCTGTACGTGTTTTTCGGCGACCATCACGCTAACGGTGGTGTGACCTTTGGTGCTACTTGGCATGATTTTACGCCCTCGCAGCAACGCCAAGGGCTTAATACTAATTTAAACTAATTATTACATTATTAACTAGATACTATTTACCAAATATTTACATAGTTATAATAATAATAATAATAATAATAATAATAATAATAATAATAATAATAATAATAATAACAATAACAATAACAATAACAATAACAATAACAATAACAATAACAATAACAATAACAATAACAATAACAATAACAATAACAATAACAATAACAATAACAATAACAATAACAATAACAATAACAATAACAATAACAATAACAATAACAATAACAATAACAATAACAATAACAATAACAATAACAATAACAATAACAATAACAATAACAATAACAATAACAATAACAATAACAATAACAATAACAATAACAATAACAATAACAATAACAATAACAATAACAATAACAATAACAATAACAATAACAATAACAATAACAATAACAATAACAATAATAATAATAATAATAGTATACATATTTAAGCCTGGTCGAAAAAACGACTCAGTAGCACCCGAACATCACGCAAGCCAATTCATTATACATAACATCTAGAAAGCAATATTAAATATTTATATTATCTTTATTATTTATAAATCATTTTAGGATGTCAAAATAATAAATATATCGTGTCCTTAATACACCTAAGGTTCGTATGATAATATTATGGTGAATTTTAATTCAATTTTTTAATCTAGGATAGATTGGTAATTTTTATTTTTTAAGACATCTACAACAACTATTTAAACATATGCAACAAGTGTTTTATGCAAGTGTTCATAAATTATCCTCATTTAATAAATTTATTCTAATTAATACATGAATTAATGCATATGATTAAATTCACTATATTAAGTACAACTTTATTTATAATAATTTAAATTAATATTATATTTATATTATTCATTTATATTTTTACTATTTAAATTAAGTATTATATTATTAACTAAATACTATTTCCCAAATATTTACATAGTTATAACAATAATAATAACAATAATAATAATAATAATAATAATAATAATAATAATTATTATTATTATTATTATTATTATTATTAGTATTATCATTATATTATTATAATTATTATTATAAAAATTATAATTATAATTATCATTATAATTATAACTATAACTATAACTATAACTATAACTATAACTATAACTATAACTATAACTATAACTATGACTATAACTATGACTATAACTATGACTATAACTATGACTATAACTATGACTATAACTATGACTATAACTATGACTATAACTATGACTATAACTATGACTATAACTATGACTATAACTATGACTATAACTATGACTATAACTATGACTATAACTATGACTATAACTATGACTATAACTATGACTATAACTATGACTATAACTATGACTATAACTATGACTATAACTATGACTATAACTATGACTATAACTATGACTATAACTATGACTATAACTATGACTATAACTATGACTATAACTATGACTATAACTATGACTATAACTATGACTATAACTATGACTATAACTATGACTATAACTATGACTATAACTATGACTATAACTATGACTATAACTATGACTATAACTATGACTATAACTATGACTATAACTATGACTATAACTATGACTATAACTATGACTATAACTATGACTATAACTATGACTATAACTATGACTATAACTATGACTATAACTATGACTATAACTATGACTATAACTATGACTATAACTATGACTATAACTATGACTATAACTATGACTATAACTATGACTATAACTATGACTATAACTATGACTATAACTATGACTATAACTATGACTATAACTATGACTATAACTATGACTATAACTATGACTATAACTATGACTATAACTATGACTATAACTATGACTATAACTATGACTATAACTATGACTATAACTATGACTATAACTATGACTATAACTATGACTATAACTATGACTATAACTATGACTATAACTATGACTATAACTATGACTATAACTATGACTATAACTATGACTATAACTATGACTATAACTATGACTATAACTATGACTATAACTATGACTATAACTATGACTATAACTATGACTATAACTATGACTATAACTATGACTATAACTATGACTATAACTATGACTATAACTATGACTATAACTATGACTATAACTATGACTATAACTATAACTATAACTATAACTATAACTATAACTATAACTATAACTATAACTATAACTATAACTATAACTATAACTATAACTATAACTATAACTATAACTATAACTATAACTATAACTATAACTATAACTATAACTATAACTATAACTATAACTATAACTATAACTATAACTATAACTATAACTATAACTATAACTATAACTATAACTATAACTATAACTATAACTATAACTATAACTATAACTATAACTATAACTATAACTATAACTATAACTATAACTATAACTATACTATAACTATAACTATAAACTATAACTATAACTATAACTATAACTATAACTATAACTATAACTATAACTATAACTATAACTATAACTATAACTATAACTATAACTATACTATAACTATAACTATAACTAACTATAACTATACTATAACTATAACTATAACTATAACTATAACTATAACTATAACTATAACTATAACTATAATATAACTATAACTATAACTATAACTATAACTATAACTATAACTATAACTATAACTATAACTATAACTATAACTATACTAGAAAACTATAACTATAACTATAACTATAACTAAACTATAACTATAACTATAACTAACTAACTAACTATAACTAACTATAACTATAACTATAACTATAACTATAACTATAACTATAACTATAACTATAACTATAACTATAACTATAACTATAACTATAACTATAACCTAATATAACTATAACTATAACTATAACTATAACTATAAACTATAACTATAACTATAACTATACTATAACTATAACTATAATAACTATAACTATAACTATAACTATAACTATAACTATAACTATAACTATAACTATAACTATAACTATAAATATAACTATAACTATAACTATAACTATAACTATAACTATAACTATAACTATAACTATAACTATAACTATAACTATAACTATAACTATAACTATAACATAAACTATAACTATAAAACTATAACTATAACTATAACTATACTATAACTATAACTAAACTATAACTATAACTAATAAACTATAAATAATATAACTATACTATAACTATAACTATATAACTATAACTAAACTATAACTATAACTATAACTATAACTATAACTATAACTATAACTATAACTATAACTAAAACTATAAACTATAACTATAACATAACTATAACTATAACTATAACTATAACTATATAACTATAACTATAACTATAACTATAACTATAACTATAACTATAACTATAAATAAACTATACTATAACTATAACTATAACTATAACTATACTATAACTATAACTATAACTAGAAACTATAACTATAACTATAACTATAACTATAACTATAACTATAACTATAACTATAACTATAAACTATAACTATAACTATAACTATAACTATAACTATAACTAAACTATAACTATAACTATAACTATAACTATAACTAGAAAACTATAACTATAACTATAACTATAACTATAACTATAACTAACTATAACTATAACTATAACTATAACTATAACTATAACTATAACTATAACTATAACTATAACTATAAACTATAACTATAACTATAAACTATAACTATAACTATAACTATAACTATAACTATAACTATAACTAACTATAACTATAACTATAACTATAACTATAACTATAACTAGACTATAACTATAACTATATATAACTATAACTATAACTATAACTATAACTATAACTATAACTATAACTATAACTATAACTATAACTATAACTATAACTATAACTATAACTATAACTATAACTATAACTATAACTATAACTATAACTATAACTATAACTATAACTATAAACTATAAAACTATAACTATAACTATAACTATAACTATAACTATAACTATAACTATAACTATAACTATAACTATAACTATAACTAATAAACTATAACTATAACTATAACATAACTATAACTATAACTATAACTATAAACTATAACTATAACTATAACTATAACTATAACTATAACTATAACTATAACTATAACTATAACTATAACTATAACTATAACTATAACTATAACTATAACTATAACTATAACTATAACTATAACTATAACTATAACTATAACTATAACTATAACTATAACTAAACTATAACTATAACTATAACTATAACTATAACTATAACTATAACTATAACTATAACTATAACTATAACTATAACTATAACTATAACTATAACTATAACATAACTATAACTATAACTATAACTATAACTATATAACTATACTATAACTAACTATAACTATAACTATAACTATAACTATAACTATAACTATAAACTATAACTATAACTATAACTATAACTATAACTATAAATATAACTATAACTATAACTATAACTATAACTATAACTATAACTATAAAACTATAACTATAACTAAAAACTATAACTATAACTATAACTATAACTATAACTATACTATAACTATAACTATAACTATAACTATACTATAACTATAACTATAACTATAACTATAACTATAACTATAACATAACTATAACTATAACTATAACTATAACTATAACTAGAAACTATAACTATAACTATAACTAAACTATAACTATAACTATAACTGAACTATAACTATAACTAAACTATAACTATAACTATAACTATAACTATAACTATAACTATAACTATAACTATAACTATAACTATAACTATAATAACTATAACTAAACTATAACTATAACTATAACTATAACTATAACTATAACTATAACTATAACTATAACTATAACTATAACTATAAACTATAACTAACTATAACTATAACTATAACTATAACTATAACTATAAACTATAACTATAACTATAACTATAACTATAACTATAACTATAACTATAACTATAACTATAACTATAAACTATAACTATAACTATAACTATAACTATAACTATAACTATAAACTATAACTATAACTATAACTATAAACTATAACTATAACTATAACTAACTATAACTATAACTAACTATAACTATAACTATAACTATAACTATAACTATAACTATAACTATAACTATAACTATAACTAAACTATAACTATAACTATAACTATAACTATAACTATAACTATAACTATAACTAACTATATAACTATAACTATAACTATAACTATAAACTATAACTATAACTATAACTATAACTATAACTATAACTATAACTATAACTATAACTATAACTATAACTATAACTATAACTAAACTATAAACTATAACTATAACTATAACTATAACTATAACTATAACTATAACTATACTATAACTATAACTATAACTAACTATAACTATAACTATAACTATAACTATAACTATAACTATAAACTATAACTATAACTATAACTATAACTATAACTATATAACTATAACTATAACTATAACTATAACTATAACTATAACATAACTATAACTATACTATAACTATAACTATAACTATAACTATAACTATAACTATAACTATAACTATAACTATAACTATAACTATAACTATAACTATAACTATAACTATAACTATAACTATAACTATAACTATAACTATAACTATAACTATAACTATAACTATAACTATAACTATAAACTATAACTATAACTATAACTATAACTATAACTATAACTATAACTATAAAACTATAACTATAACTATAACTATAACTATAACTATAACTAACTATAACTATAACTATAACTATACTATAACTATAACTATAACTATAACTATAACTATAACTATAACTATAACTATAACTATAACTATAACTATAACTATAACTATAACTATAACTATAACTATAACTATAAACTATAACTCTAACTATAACTATAAACTATAACTATAACTATAACTATAACTATAACTATAACTATAACTATAACTATAACTATAACTATAACTATAACTATAACTATAACTATAACTATAACTATAACTATAACTATAACTATAACTATAATAACTATAACTATAACTATAACTATAACTATAACTATAACTATAACTATAACTATAACTATAACTATAACTATAACTATAACTATAACTATAACATAACTATAACTATAACTATAACTAACTATAACTATAACTATAACTATAACTATAACTATAACTATAACTATAACTATAACTATAACTAAACTATAACTATAACTATAACTATAACTATAACTATAACTATAACTATAACTATAACTATAACTATAACTATAACTATAACAAACTATAACTATAACTATAACTATAACTATAACTATAACTATAACTATAACTATAACTATAACTATAACTATAACTAACTATAACTATAACTATAACATAACTATAACTATAACTATAACTATAACTATAACTATAACTATAACTATAACTATAACTATAACTATAACTATAACTATAACTATAACTATAACTAAAACTATAACTATAACTATACTATAACTATAACTATAACTATAACTATAACTATAACTATAAACTATAACTATAACTATAACTATAACTATAACTATAACTATAACTATAACTATAACTATAACTATAACTATAACTATAACTATAAACTATAACTATAACTATAACTATAACTATAACTATAACTATAACTATAACTATAACTATAACTATAACTATAACTATAACTATAACTATAACTATAACTATACTATAACTATAACTATAAACTATAACTATAACTATAACTATAACTATAACTATAACTATAACTATAACTATAACTATAACTATAACTATAACTATAACTATAATATAACTATAACTATAACTATAACTATAACTATAACTATAACTATAACTATAACCTAACTATAACTATAACTATAACTATAACTATAACTATAACTATAACTATAACTATAACTATAACTATAACTATAACTATAACTATAACTATAACTATAACTATAACTATAACTATAACTATAAACGATAACTATAACTATAACTATAACTATAACTATAAAACTATAACTATAACTATAAAACTATAACTATAACTATAACTATAACTATAACATATAACTATAACTATAACTATAACTATAACTATAACTATAACTATAACTATAACTATAACTATAACTATAACTATAACTATAACTATAACTATAACTATAACTATAACTATAACTATAACTATAACTATAACTATAACTATAACTATAACTAACTATAACTATAACTATAACTATAACTATAACTATAACTAAACTATAACTATAACTATAACTATAACTATAACTATAACTATAACTATAACTAAACTATAACTATAACTATAACTAAACTATAACTATAACTATAACTATAACTATAACTATAACTATAACTATAACTATAACTATAACTATAACTATAACTATAACTATACTATAACTATAACTATAACTATAACTATAACTATAACTATAACTATAACTATAACTATAACTATAACTATAACTATAACTATAACTATAACTATAACTATAACTATAACTATAACTATAACTATAACTATAACTATAACTATAACTATAACTAACTATAACTATAACTATAACTATAACTATAACTATAACTATAACTATAACTATAACTATAACTATAACTATAACTTAACTATAAAACTATAACTATAACTATAACTATAACTATACTATAACTATAACTATAACTATAACTATAAACTATAACTATAACTATAACTATAACTATAACTATAACTATAACTATAACTATAACTATAACTATAACTATAACTATAACTATAACTATAACTATAACTATAACTATAACTATAACTATAACTATAACTATAAACTATAACTATAAAACTATAACTATAACTATAACTATACTATAACTATAACTATAAAAACTATAACTATAACTATAACTATACTATAACTATAACTATAACTATAACTATAACTATAACTATAACTATAACTATAACTATAACTATAACTATAACTATAACTATAACTATAACTATAACTATAAACTATAACTATAACTAAACTATAACTATAAAAACTATAACTATAACTATAACTATAACTATAACTATAACTATAACTATAACTATAACTATAACTATAACTATAACTATAACTATAACTAAACTATAACTATAACTATAACTATAACTATAACTATAACTATAACTATAACTATAACTATAACTATAACTATAACTATAACTATAACTATAACTATAACTATAACTATAAACTATACTATAACTATAACTATAACTATAAAACTATAACTATAACTATAACTATAACTATAACTAAAAACTATAACTATAACTATAACTATAACTATAACTATAACTATAACTATAACTATAACTATAACTAAACTATAACTATAACTATAACTATAACTATAACTATAACTATAACTATAACTATAACTAAACTATAACTATAACTATAACTATAACTATAACTATAAACTATAACTATAACTATAACTATAACTATAACTAACTATAACTATAACTATAACTATAACTTAACTATACTATACTATAACTATAACTATAACTATAACTAAATATACTATAACTATAACTATAACTATAACTATAACTATAACTATAACTATAACTATAACTATAACTATAACTATAACTATAACTATAACTATAACTATAACTATAACTATAACTCTAACTATAAACTATAACTATAACTATAACTATAACTATAACTATAACTATAACTATAACTATAACTATAACTATAACTATAACTATAACTATAACTATAACTATAACTATAACTATAACTATAACTATATATAACTATAACTATAACTTAACTATAACTATAACTATAACTATAACTATAACTATAACTAAACTATAACTATAACTATAACTATAACTATAACTATAACTATAACTATAACTATAAACTATAACTATAACTATAACTATAACTATAACTATAACTATAACTATAAACTATAACTATAACTATAACTATAACTATCATAACTATAACTATAACTATAACTATAACTATAACTATAACTATAACTATAACTATAACTATAAACTATAACTATAAACTATAACTATAACTATAACTATAACTATAACTATAACTATAACTATAACTATAACTATAAACTATAACTATAACTATAACTATAAAACTATAACTATAACTTAACTATACTATAAACTATAACTATAACTATAACTATAACTATAACTTAACTATAACTATAACTATAACTATAACTATAACTATAACTATAACTATAACTATAACTATAACTATAACTATAACTATAACTATAACTATAACTAACTATAAACTATAACTATAACTATAACTATAACTATAACTATAACTATAACTAACTATAACTATAACTATAACTATAACTATAACTATAACTATAACTATAATAACTATAACTATAACTATAACTAACTATAACTATAACTATAACTATAACTATAACTATAACTATAAACTATAACTATAACTATAACTATAACTATAACTATAACTATAACTATAACTATAACTATAACTATAACTATAACTATAACTAAACTATAACTATAACTATAACTATAACTATAACTATAACTATAACTATAACTAACATAACTATAACTATAACTATAACTATAACTATAACTATAACTATAACTATAACTATAACTAAATAACTATAACTATAACTATAACTATAACTATAACTATAACTATAACTAAACTATAACTATAACTATAACTATAACTATAACTATAACTATAACTATAACTATAACTATAACTATAACTATAACTATAACTATAACTATAACTATAACTAAAACTATAACTATAACTATAACTATAACTATAACTATAACTCAACTATAAACTATAACTATAACTATAACTATAACTATAACTATAACTAAACTATAACTATAACTATAACTATAACTATAACTATAACTATAACTATAACTATAACTATAACTATAAACTATAACTATAACTATAACTATAACTATAACTATAACTATAACTATAACTATAACTATAACTATAACTATAACTATAACAACTATAACTATAACTATAACTATAACTATAATATAACTATAACTTAATAACTATAAACTATAACTATAACTATAACTATAACTATAACATAACTATAACTATAACTATAAACTATACTATAACTATAACTATAACTATAAAACTATAACTATAACTATAACTATAACTATAACTATAACTATAACTATAACTATAACTATAACTATAACTATAACTATAACTATAACTATAACTATAACTATAACTATAACTATAACTATAACTATAACTATAACTATAACTATAACTATAACTATAACTATAACTATAACTATAACTATAACTATAACTATAACTATAACTATAACTATAACTATAACTATAACTATAACTATAACTATAACTATAACTATAACTATAACTATAACTATAACTATAACTATAACTATAACTATAACTATAACTATAACTATAACTATAACTATAACTATACTATAACTATAACTATAACTATAAACTATAACTATAACTATAACTAATAACTATAACTATAACTATAACTATAACTATAACTATACTATAACTATAACTATAACTATAACTATAATAACTATAACTATAACTATAACTATAACTATAACTATAACTATAACTATAAACTATAACTATAACTATAACTATAACTATAACTATAACTATAACTATACTATACTATAACTATAACTATAACTATAACTATAACTATAACTATAACTATAACTATAACTATAACTATAACTATAACTATAACTATAACTATAAATAACTATAACTATAACTATAACTATAACTATAACTATAAACTATAACTATAACTATAACTATAACTAAACTATAACTATAAAACTATAACTATACTATAACTATACTATAACATAACTATAACTATAACTATAACTATAACTATAACTATAACTATAAACTATAACTATAACTATAACTAAACTATAACTAAACTATAACTATAACTATAACTATAACTATAACTAAACTATAACTATAACTATAACTATAACTATAACTCTAAACTATAACTATAACTATAACTATAACTATAAACTATAACTATAACTATAACTATAACTATAACTATAACTCTATAACTATAACTATAACTATAACTATAACTATAACTATAACTATAACTATAACTATACTATAACTATAACTATAACTATAACTATAACTATAACTATAACTATACTATAACTATAACTATAACTATAACTATAACTATAACTATAACTATAACTATAACTATAACTATAACTATAACTATAACTATACTATAACTATAACTATAACTATAACTATAACTATAACTATAACTATAACTATAACTATAACTATAACTATAACTATAACTATAACTATAACTATAACTATAACTATAACTATAACTATAACTATAACTATAACTATAACTATAACTATAACTATAACTATAACTATAACTATAACTATAACTATAACTATAACTATAACTATAACTATAACTATAACTATAACTATAACTATAACTATAACTATAACTATAACTATAACTATAACTATAACTATAACTATAACTATAACTATAACTATAACTATAACTATAACTATAACTATAACTATAACTATAACTATAACTATAACTATAACTATAACTATAACTATAACTATAACTATAACTATAACTATAACTATAACTATAACTATAACTATAACTATAACTATAACTATAACTATAACTATAACTATAACTATAACTATAACTATAACTATAACTATAACTATAACTATAACTATAACTATAACTATAACTATAACTATAACTATAACTATAACTATAACTATAACTATAACTATAACTATAACTATAACTATAACTATAACTATAACTATAACTATAACTATAACTATAACTATAACTATAACTATAACTATAACTATAACTATAACTATAACTATAACTATAACTATAACTATAACTATAACTATAACTATAACTATAACTATAACTATAACTATAACTATAACTATAACTATAACTATAACTATAACTATAACTATAACTATAACTATAACTATAACTATAACTATAACTATAACTATAACTATAACTATAACTATAACTATAACTATAACTATAACTATAACTATAACTATAACTATAAACTATAACTATAACTATAACTATAACTATTATATATAACTATTATTATAATTATAATAATATAATCAACATTTAAGCTTGGCCGAAAAAGTTATTTTGTAGCACTTGCGCATCATACGAGTCAATCTATTATACGTAATATATAGAAAGCAATAATAAATATCTATATTATCTATACTATTTATAATGTATTTTAAGATGTCAAAATATTAATTTTATATTAAACTTAGGGCACCTATAGGGTTATTATGGTAATATTATGATGGATTTTAATTTAATTTTTTTAATGCATATGAATTCATTAAATTTAGTAACAATAACAACAAAATCAACAGCAGCAAGCCAGCAGCAGCAAAAGCATCAACAGCAGCAGAGACAACAACAACAATATTACCAACAACACCAACACCAGCAGCAACAGCAGCCCAATGTACAAGTAACGTTTCGACATATTTTTTTTAGAAAACAGATTTGTCAGTATAATTTTTATCCATATTTATGGATTTAATACTAATGTACAAGTAACCGAAATCAAGTGTTATAAATTTTAAAACTCGTGAAAAAACACGGGTTCACACACTAGTTATACATAATTGAAATATATATAGTATTTTATCATGTCGCACTCTACTTAAAAAAATAGACACTTTCATTTCAAAGTATTACCAATTTAGAGCATTTACAGTGTAATCTATAAAAAGATGTGAGTGCGTTTCTTATATTATACGGAATGTTTTTGAGTGGTTGTGAGTAAAGGAGAGAAAATGTTATTATTGATTGTTATATTTAAATAATTACTGTTTAATCCTTATAAATATTTTAATATTTTTTAAACTGGTTGTGAGTGTATTAGAGAAAGAAAAAAATAATAATAATGGTATAAAAAGTATTATTTAATTACAATAATAATAATAATAATTTTTATTATAATTATATGTATAAAAATAAAAAATCCACTGTAAATACTTTTACATTTTTCTTTCGAAAAAGAAAATTTTTACTTTTGAGTTAGGTGGACACTTTGTCCACATTTAAATTGTTGTGGTTTGTCATGTACACAAATCACCCATATCTATGTTATCTTATCGATTAGTATAGAGATAAATTCCTCCTTGTTGACAACTTAAATTTATTTTTTCGCAGTTATCTGCGTTATTATTATTTATTTATTATTATTTTTTTTGTAAAATAACTAATTTTATAAGGTACTATAATCTAGAATACATGCGGTTGTCATAAGCATAAAATCACTGTTTTTATCCAATTAAATGGCACAAGATTTTAGAAATACTATTCATTGCCTTTTTTAATTAACTATAGGTAACTATAGGTAATTCACAATCATTTTAGTTTGTTTTATACAAGAAAAGATGAAGCACTCATAGGACCTTTTTAAATAGGGTCCTAGTACCCGCCGAATGATATTTGAACGCTCTGTTTACAATCCGTAAGGGTTTTGACAGGCCGTAAGCACTGTGACTAATCAACAGTCATTCATAATATTAACGGCACGTATCCTCTATTACGCTCAACTTAGATCACGGCCCGTTAGCCTTATCACGGCTTGTTACTGTACCAACAAACGGCCCGTGAAGTCCTTCACGGGCTTTATTTTTCAATGCTAATTATTTGATAAGACATATTATTTCTCGATTTTTGTGTAATTTTATATTTATTACATTATTTAATATGATGTAATATTCTTCGATATTCGTGTTAATTATGTGACGGGATGCAATATTTCATATCTAATACTATATAAACGTTAGTTTATAAATTCATTTCATAAAATCGTTTTTACGATAAATCGTACATAAAATACAAATTCAACCGTGTTATTTGAAAGATTTAACGTTACGATATCTATCTGGGATAGTGTGACAACCCGAGTTTTTCAGATTAGCATCGTACCGGTATCTAATCTTTCCCCGATATTTTAAAAAATCAATTTTTTTTTCTATTTATTATTATTGAGTAATAATGATTAATGTTACAATTAGTATTATTATTTTAATAATGACAACTAAAGTAATTGATTTAATTGTACATTAGGCTAAATTAGGGGGGACTATTATGTAAATTACCAATGTCAAGTTATCCTATAATAACCAACCCATTCCTCCCATACGGTTTCCACACCCGATCTTCCTCTCCATTCGCGTAAACATCAAAAAACCGAAATCCTACATCATTCGAGCCTTCATCTTCCTCCGGCGAAACTCCTCCTCGATGGCAGCTTGTGCAAGGGTTTCCGCAGCCGTGCAACCCCTCTCTGGCACCTATCTTTCTCTCGGCAAACCCTCCTGTGGCGACTCCCTTCTCGATGACGGCGATCTGACTCCCTTCTCGGTGACGGCGATCAAGTGTACCGGTAGCCACGTACGATGATTGAACCCACTTCGTATTAACTCGGTATGACTCATCGTACATTATTCATGTTTGTTGCGTTATGATATCGCGTTCGGGTTTTGGATTTCGGTTACCGCGTATGTTAGAGTTATGATATCGCATTCGGGTTTTTGGATTTCGGTTACCGCGTATGTTACGTGCGGATTTTAGGGTTGGCCTAGGGGTAATCGGGTTCATTCATTTGTGTGCATGGTGTATGTTTTGATCTTACGAAGTGTTAATGTGTGTGGGTACAAATGTATGTATATATATCGAATTGTATGTATGCTCACTGTAATGCTAGGTGGATGCATGCGTATGCATGTGTCTTTGTTGCTATGTGTGCACTGTGGTGTGTTTGGTGTGTGTGAGTGTGTTCTGTGAAACCGTGAGTGTGTGTGTTTCCTTAGTGTGTGTGTGTGTGTTTGATTTGTGTACCTTGGGTGTGTGCTTGTTTGTTGTGCGTGGGTACCGTGGGTGTGTGTTGGTGTTTTGGTTGTTGGGCGCAGGGGGGGGGGGGGGGGGGTGTGACTGTAGGCTACATGCATTATGTTTATGGTTAGTTGTTCATGCGTCTGTTTGTATGCATGCATGTGAGTTAGTATACATGTTGTGCATTAATGCACATGTGGTTGTGTTTGTGTTTGTGTTGTGTTTATGTTTGTGTTGTGTTGAAATAGTGCATGGGTTGTTGTTCATGGTATGTGTATAATTTATATATGTGGTGACTTGTATATTAGAGCATATATATATATATATATATATATATACACACACACACACAAGTTATTATATATGTTAGTACATGCATACGTATGTGTCTTTATTTTTAATGGGTTAGCACATGTTATTGGTGGGTGTTATATGTGATTGTGTATTATATATAATGTATGTGATGAAATATAATACTAAGCATACGTATAGGGCGTGAATAATGCACATATATTTCATGAGCGTGTCAAAGGTTATGTATAATATTGAGATATAAAAGTATATATTTGTATAATGTGGTATGTGTATTACGCATGGTCATCACGTGTTAAGATAGATGGGATATATATATATATATATATATATATATATATATATATATATATATTTGTATATATATATGTATATATATATATATGGGTCGAATAATTAAATTATATAAAGAGTACTTTTACACGTGATGATTAGGTTCTATATGTTTGATATGAACTGGTGTTTGACTGTGTTACTTGTGAATGGGGAAAATACTGAAAACTAGAACCGAAATCGAGCTGTGAAACGCGAAACCATACAACTCTTATATTTGTAATTACTAATATTAATTATATATATTAAATGAAATTCAGGTTAATCTGAACCCTAATCACTGTGCTTTCATTTATTCGTTGCTATGCAATTAAGATGAGTTTACAGCTCCACTTTTACATTATACACTCTTTTGGGGGAGAGAAACATGTTGTGTTCATAAACAATACAATACATTAGATTTTGCAATACTGCATATACCTGATACTATGGTGTTATACTATGCCTATTCGGACCGTTAATATATTATTAGCGAGGTGATTGTTAGTAGATCTATTGGGTTTGACAAAGCCTGCTCGGGCTAATCGTGCTAGCTTGACTAGAGGTCAAACGGGTGAATGGTAGGCCTGTTTTACAGTGATGTGGTCGGGATTCCACAGCCGGGGCATACATTATTATTATTATGTCAGTTCGGTTGCAACTTCATACACATAGTGACTTGTTGTAGGCTAGCTACCTATTTATATGTTTTGATTACTAAATCTAGAATTTGATAACTGTCAATTACTATTTTCTGATAAACCTGTGAACTTACCAGTCTTTCTACTGATCTTAGCATGTTTTCTCTCAGGTCGTTGATGTGCCACGTTTAGGAGCACTACATCCATTACATATCATTTTGCATTTACTTTTAAACTAATTTCATGGTTTAATTACATTTATATCTATACTATCTATACTACCTTTAATATACATATGAGAGGGGCACCAAAGTAATTTCACCCAATCTCTTAATTTTAAGAAATGTACAAGTTGTGATGCATACTTTATAACTTGTTTGAGGTATCTGTACAATGTGTTTCATCTCCATCATCTTCATCTCACAACCAACAAAAAGAAAAGGAGGAGTTCGCAGATCTGGAGAACCACCACAACAAAGAAGAAGGTCGCAGACATTCTTTTCTTCTGCAGATCTGAACATGGCATCGAATAAGCTTCTTCTTGAACATTGGTGCTACTCAAATGGGCGGGCATTTTCAAATGGGCGGACATTTTCAAAGGCACACTTTCTCTCTCTCACAGAATTGGGTTTTGGTCTTCAAATGGTATGCAATGCTGATGGGGATTCGGCCTTTACGAGCCCTAAACGCATTTCAAATCATTGTCAACTGGTCGATGTCTAGGCGATAGAAAACCAACGATGTTGTTGGCCGACGATGATTAAAAGGTTAGGTGCTCCAAAGGAGATAAATATGGCGACCGGAGGTGAGAGTGGTTGTCTAGGGTTTAGATCGAGATTCTTTTCTTTCCGCGACTCCACCACACTTTCTCTGATTCTTGCTAAAACCTTATGCTCTATGCATAATCTAAAGTGTGGTTTCTTGTGGTAGATTTGCGATGACTGAAGATGTTCATTGCGGTATTTTGATGTTCATTACGCCAATGAATACGCTAACCAAAGGTAAAATCAGCTTCTCAATTCCCACAATTGATATTTTTCAATTGCTAAAATTGGGTTTTTAGGTTTGCAGATGAAAACCTATCAAGATGAATTCTTTATCTTCAAGGTCAGTATATGTTTCCAAATAGTATATTGGATTACTTGATTTCAAATTAGGGCTTTTTTTATCGCATTATTCATCTTGACCATTCATGTGTTAGAAGATGGCAGATGTGGTACATGTTCGTTAATTAGGGTTTCAATCTTTAGCGAGTTATTGTAATTGTTTCTTTCTGCGTTTCATAAACTTTCCTACCGAGCCACATGATAGATATCGAGTTCGAGATCGGTGGTCTCCTGAATGAAATATAAAGCAAAGAAACGAATTAAAGAAATAAACTTGCTGCAAATTTCTTCAATCCTTTAGATGCCAATTACAATGGCTATTGTTTTTAAGGAATATGGTTGGCTACTATTTTATCATTGTAGGTCGTTGAAATACTTTAAGTGATAATTGGGGTTCATTTTGATATATGTTGGATTTGGGTTAACCTGAAACTTTTTTGTTACTTTTGTGGAGTGCAAAGTTTAACGATTTAGTTTTCCATTTTGATGATGTATTAAGTTCTGTCATACATACCTTTCAACTTTTTTCTCCTCATAGATGCTGCGTGAAAGGAGTTCAGATTAACCTGGTCCCAAGAAACCGGTGACGTATATGACATATATGAAGAATGCCAAAGTGGTGATGGAGATGGTTTGCTTATTGAATCCGGAGGTGATTGGCAAAAGTTGAATGTCCAACATGAATTATACGAATTTGGTAAAACCATGTTAAAATACGATCAATGGAAGCAGAACGCAAGCACAAGTCATGAAAGTATGTTTCATGTCTGATATAAGCAATGTTTATATTTGTGACCACTACTTACTTATGTTCCTTATACAATTGCATGTGATAGTTTGCCTTTTTTGTCTATATGATTAACTATTGCACTCTCTGTTTTTCTAACACATCTCACTCTCCTTGCTTCTATAGTTATGTGTATGGTTGTTAACTAGCACTTGCAAATGGTTAACTAAAGGAATTTACATTGTAGTGCATAGCTAAGTGTAAAAGATCCAGTTATATGTTTATGTACAAAAAGTAGTGCATTACTTGGTACCTGAAAAATGAGAAGAAAAATATGGATAAAAAATATTAGCGAATATCACTTTTCCTTTGTAGCACTTGATCCAGATTTACTAAAGCATACATCATGAGTACCTTTTGTTCTGTACATGCATGTATTTGTTGCATTCTTGGCCAGTTGGTTGCTAAAATTGGAATTCATTTTATCGGGCTTCAGATGTAATTTTCTTAATTTTAGTAGTATCATCAATAAGAAAGGTATTATGTTAAAGTATCATACACCACAATATTTACTATCTAATATCCTTAGTGAATTCAGTTTGAAATTCCATACGATTTTGAGGCTTTGGTATTATAGTTCTAATGTTTCACTAATTTGCTCTCAATTGTTACAATAACAGTACATATAATACTAATTTTGTTACTGGTTGTTAGTTTTAAGTTGAATTATGTATGTCTATCATTTTAAGCACAAGTGCACAACATGAGTAGAGTAGAGCATGGCTTAGTTTGTTTGAGTTCATATGTTGGTATGTTGGTATTTAATGAAAATTATGAAAATATATGTCTATCATATTTTAAGTTGAATTATGTATGTCTATCATTTTAAAAGGTATGTTGGTATTTAATGAAAATTGTGGAAATATAACTAGGAACTTGTGTTACCAACTTAAAATGAAAATTTGCATATAAAATTATTCACCTGTCTATTGCATCATCTTCATAATGAATAAGTCTTGATTTTATGGCCTCATCATTTTCATCAGCAAATTATTTGTTTTATTAAGTGGGTCAAATGACCTTGTTGCTTGAAAATGCATCATCCATGAACTGCATTGAATTTGTAGTTCAGACATGTTTATGTTTTTTTTAATATAACTAAAAACTTGTGTTACCAACTTATCATTTCAAGTTTGCTTCTGTAGATGCTGCTGCACTGGGTGTACATCGAAACACATTATTTTCAGTAGTGTTGATGTGAAAAACGAACATATCAAATGATGTTCATTAGCAGTTCTATGCCTTGATACACATGTGGTTTTTATATTATTTTTAAATCAAGTAACAAAGTAATAACTTCGTATTTTGTTTGATTAGGCCAATATGCAATGCACATACAATAGGTCCTGATGTACTCTGGGCTGGCTTGCCAATGGTGACCTGCTGCAATGGGTAAAATCGTTCATAAGGGGAAATTTTCTTTACATAGATTCCTTTCTAATAGAATGAAAAGTGAGCCTTTGTGACTAGCTGGTTTGTTAGTTTCATTACTTATACGACCCGTATTCTGTAGTACTTATTAAGTGACAACTACCTGCTGCATTAAGGGTAGACGGTATATATATATTGCTGTCAGCAGGTGGGTTCAAGCGGTTCCGAAAAACAGAATGATTGGCGTCTGTTAGCGGTTGCTGGAATCAGTTGTGATATGTTTTTAATTTCTTGATTCTATGAAAAAATTTGCAGGATTGGCCGATTGGGTCTTCCAAAACCAACACTGAACCAACACGATCAGCAGGCTATTAAGGCAAAACTAAGACATTCAATGCTGAAAAGGAGACCATAAACAGTGGGATTTTTTTTTAGGGGTGGAATTGCGTGTAGAGATTGAGATAAGGGATATCAAGATCTTAGATAAAGGTATTTGTGCCCCAACCAGACCGACCCGTTTCAAGCCATTAGATAGCAAATGAGTTCGGTCATTTTAAAAAAAATATCAATTTTGGTTCAGGTCAAAACAGGTATAAGCAAAGTGAGTTTCCGTAATTTTAAAAAAGTATCAATTTTGTTATGGAATAATGAATTGTTTTGTCCATTAAGGAAGTGTGTGTAATGGTAGTGTGTGTAATGTGTATGTATTGGTATGACCTGCAAATTTGTGCAGGGGCAATTTTGGTCAAATAGTGATTTCTTTGTGCCGACTACTTTATGTATTCAAAATGAGTTACAAATTACATACTTTGATTAAAAACGTCAACTAATCTAAATTTCATTTATCTTATAGAGATATGTATCATTTATCTTTGAATTAATAGAATATCATATGCAATCTAGAGCAGTTTGATACATAGTTTAATATATTAGATAATATTTAATTACTGTTTTTGGAATCATAAGTAACATATCATTTATATTAATCTTTTTTTTTCTGTTTCAGGTGGGTGAAGACAAGCAAAAGAAAAGAAATGTGCTTAATACGGTTATTGTAATGAACTGATGTCGAATTCTTGCCGTGATCCCGCCGCAACGTGCGGGTTTCCTACTGGTATATATATATTCATTTGAGAGGGGCAGGAAGGTAATTTCACCCAAATCTCTTAATTTTAAGAAATGTACATCTCTTTAAGCATATTTTACAAGTCATCAAAGCAACTCTCGTAGGCATAACATCAAAGCAACTCATCAGAGTTGCTTCTTACTCGCTTAGTGAGAGATGTCGACACCACGCTTTTGGAGAGATCAGAGATCAGAGATCAGAGATCAGAGATCAGAGATCAGAGATCAGAGTTGCTTGTAACATCACCATCACCGATTCAAATTCAAATTTCTCAAACCCTAGATAAAGTCACAACATCCGGATTTGAAGTTGTTCACATCGAGGTTTAGAGTTCTTCACATCTGCTCTTTTGAAGCTTGAGGATTTCACTTCGAGATCAGATTAAAAGAAGGTTGCAGGAACGTAGCAATATTGCTGACGATGATGCTGAGCTTTTTGGTGCTGCTTGTTATGCTGCTAAAGTAAAGCACATTTTCTTTGTTAGTTTGTACTACAATTTATTGGAAACAATTTATTTTTCATTGAACATTTTGGTTTTGGGTCGTAAAAGGTGTTGCTAATATGCTATTTTGGTTCAACAGATCACTTTAGCTGCACTTGGGGAAATGTTTGAAGGTGCACGTAATATTATGAACTGGCTTGGACAGTGTGCAAAGGTTTGTTTCAACTACTCAAATGTGTGATTCAGCCTCTCCGTTCAATGGAATTCATCAGGTGATCAAACGGGGCTCGAAGGTTAGTTAGCAGTTAGCACACATTTCAATTTGTGATTCGAATGTTAATTTGGGTGTTTGATCGTTGATGGTTCGATGGTGAATGCAGAGCCCATGGTGCAGTTAGGGTTCGGAGGTGGGTCGGACCCGTACCCTGAACGACCCGATGAGGCTGATTGTATTTATTATTTGAGAACAGGGTTTTGTGGATATGGTTCTCGCTATCGGTTTAACCATCCCCGTGATCGTGGTTCGGTAAATACTTTTCAATTTTGCATCTTTTGTAATATGTTTTTGTTGTTATTTGATGAATGATGATCGTGAGGTGAAATTGATATTATAATCTGATGGATCTGAGTGTGAATTTGGTACTTTAACAGGTTAATTGTGAGTTTATGGTTTTGGTTTGTGTGATTTGAATATTTGATAGATTGACATGCGTTGTGGTACATCATCATCTGGTTACCTTAAATGTAGTAGCTAAAATTAAGGTTCTTTTGACTGGTTTTCCCAGGTTTTTGGAGCGATGAGGTCAAGCGGAGGGGAGTATCCTGAACTTGTCGGGGAACCCGTGTGTCAGGTGATTGATCGAATCATGATTCTTGTTGTATGTTGGGGATTTAACTGTTTAAGGATATAGATGTGTGGATAGTTCATGTTACAAGATCCAATCTTGTTTATTGCTTGTTGTTATAAAATATGGATTCTTTACGTTTGGCGTGTTTGTTGTTGTATATAGTTCGTTGCAGGAGATACAATGCTGATTCTTTGGAGTATCTAAGATGAATGTCATGTTTTTGTTCAGCAAAGATTGAGATTCAATTTTAATGGTCAAAATTTCGTCTTTTTGTTACTTAAGATTCTTGGTTCTTTTAGTTAAGTTAAAGCATGGATTCTGTTTTTAATCTGGCATCTGATACTTAAAGAATGTAGATTTGGTTGTCATTATCACAGTTGTTTTATATGGTAGTTATGCAAAGAGTGACATATAACTTTTTATGTCGTAGATTCGTCTTTTGCTGATAAGTTCATATCTTGCATTAATTTATGAGTAGTTGTTTTGTTTTTTAGTATTATATGCGAACTGGAACATGCAAATTTGGTGCTTCGTGCAAATATCATCATCCTAGACAAGGAGTCGGATCATCAAGCACAGTGCCACTTAATGTATCTGGATACCCTCTCCGTCCTGTGAGTTCCTGTTCTTACTAGCAGTGGCAAGATTGGCGGGTTGGGTAACGGGTCAATTTTGGTCAGAACGAGTTGCTGCAACCATGAAAGATGTTTTTTTATCCATCTTTTTAAAAAAAATTATAATGGGATGTGCTAAATAATATTAACAACTGTTATTAAAAGATAAAGTACTTTTCTTTATTAAAGTTTAGTATGAGATTATTATGCATTTGAATGCATTTGACCTGTTAGAGATAAAACGTTACCCAAATTGACCCATTTATATGTAACATGGATTGGATATGCCACATCCAATCGTATTTGTTTAATTAATTTAAACCTCATATTAGAACTTGTCACCCAACGTAAAATTTTCTCACATGGCGAAAAAGAGTGTTCATACTATATCAAAACAGGGCAGTGTAAGTTCGGGGTCACCTGTAAATTTCATCATCCCCAGCCTACTGCCATCATTCCAGCACCGCCACTTCCGCCACCAGTACCACCACAGGCACCACCACCACCTGAATCTTTTCCTTCGGCTCTATACCCATCTCCGGTCGCCTCTTCTCAACAATATGGAGTATTTGCAAGACCAACTCTTCTTCCAGGCTCATACGCCCCCGGGCCATACAGTCCCGTGCTACTTCCACCAGGAATGGTCCCGTTTCCAGGTTGGAATCCTCATCAGGTAATACAACCTTTTCTTTTGGGATTTTGAAGTTGAACTTTTATAAATTTGCAAAATTGTTTTGATTCAGGCACCTGCAAGTCCAGCAGCCTCTCCAAGTACTGTTGGAGCGGGCCCGTTTTACGCAATAGCTCCTCATTTGTCTCCTCCTGTTCCTCATTTGTTTCCATGCATCAGTGTATTGGTATCATGGTTGGTGTATGTTCCTTTGGCCCAAAACAAAAGCAACTTTTAATGGCTAAATATAAAGTTCTCTCATAAGGAAAGAAGTAGCCCCAAAACAAGAGGAATGGTTCGAATCTTAAATCTTAAAACTCAAATCTCTCTTGTAAATTAAATATCCATCTTTTTTTATCTTCATCTTTCTGAAAACAATCCACCTCCATCTCCATCCTTGATGCTAGAAAGGTTCGGATTTATCAAACTTAGCTTACATTTGAATGTTCAAAGTGTTTTAACCTAATCGAGTTCTAGATGTCTGAAATATTATTTGGTTGATTTGGTTGTAGATGAAGGCTTGCTAGGTGATTTGTGACGAGGATTGACGTAAGATTGCCTATTATTTTGGTTCGATCCCCTGCATATTGCTCTGTCAAAATTACTTGAATGAATGTTGTTAATTATTGTTATTGTTCAAGCTACTGTTATGCTGCGTGTACTTAGGCTCAGTTTATTTGGTCAGGTTTGAGGTTAATTGGGTGCTTGAAGGTTTACATATTCATGTAAAAGGTTCAAATGTTCATGCTTTAATTTGAAATATATGATTAAACACCTAACTGATATGACAAGTTTAAGGTTATTAGGTGCTTGAGGTCTTGACTTCAAAATAAGTTTGAATTATGATATGGACTTTACAAGTAACAAAAGATATGTTTACATATCTAATAGAGATAAGAGTTATGATTTTTTCACATTTGTGATTCCATCCGATCAAGGATCATTTTTCCGATGACAGGGTTGGAGAAGATGACTGTTGGCGCCGTGATTCCAGCAGCTATGCTAACGAGTTTTGGTTGGTATTGATCTAATAGAGTTAAAAGTTATGATGCAGCAAGGTATGAGCATGATGAAGAAGTAAGTAGAGCTCATTTTGGACATACATGTAAAGGTAAGTGTGATTTGGGATTTACTTATATTGCAGCTCAGTGGTACTCATTTTACTACCATCAGAAATTTCCTAATTTACGTGACGGATGTAGTTTCGTTGATTAGGATTTTACCTACAACAAAAGCAGTCAATGTTTTGTTTCTTTTTCGTTGATTAGGATTTCTATAACAAAAGCAGTCAATGTTTTGTTTTATTTTCTCAATATGAAGGTTTGATTATACTCCTATCATTAGAACATTTAAGTACATCTTTTTAATGCTAGATGCATATATATAGTTTTTTTTGGCATGATTTAATGAAAAAGTAGGTTCAAAGCCAAAAATATCTATACCATAAGTTTTACAAAGCCCCATATTACAAGTTGCATTAATAGTGATATGAGTTATAAAATTTATGTTTAAACTCACTCAAAATTACAAGTACATGAACTTCTGCGTATGCTATGTTTATGACTTATATTTTCATAGTCGTGGGGTTGGATTTTATTTTAAAATTAAAATGTTTATGACTAATATTTGATTATCTTGTGTTCAATCGTTGATATTTAATTTAGTTCTTTAATACTCACAATATTGATAGACTACATTGACGCTATGAATAATAAAACTAATAAACATAAAATACAATATATAACAAGAGGATTAATAATTTGAAGGAAAACGACTATCGTGTTGTAAAATATCATCGCCGCCGCATCGTGCGGGTCCCTTACTAGTTTACTTAAATTGGTTTGGGTGCGTGTTTCCGCATTGTAACAGTGATTTAAAAGTTTTCTGATTTTGTTTCCGCAATACTTAAACATAATTGGTTTGTTTCACTATTATTACGCAACTTATATGTTTTGTAATTACCGAGTCATTTGGTGTGACTGATGCTTATCTGAGATCCTGTTATGTCACATGCTTAACGGTAAAACGCCATTCGTGGAAATTGAGTGTGTGACAGATAACAACTATTTATTCGGGTAGGAATCTAACTATTACCCCGACGAGGGTTACGGTTATTACGGTGAGTGTGCTTCAAACTATTTAGGACAGTACGCGTCAAATTACGACGGGGATGACGGCGGGGATGACGGGGGTGATAACGGTGGCGATAACAGCGATGATAATGATGGTTCTGGTTTCGGTAAAAGAGGTTTATACGACACCAATCAGGTTTTGAGATATCACATTTAATTTTACTTTCATTTACTAACAACTAATTATAAATATTAAAATTCACAGATTTTCTCATCTCGTGAATAATTAGTTGATTGGGCAAGTAACGTTGGGCGAGAAAATGAGTTTGTTATTGTCATCAAACGTTCAAAAAGAAACTCGAATGGTATGGTGGTTAAAATATGGTTGAAATGTGATGGAAGTGGTGTATATAAGGGAGCACCCACTCTTAGAAATAGTGACACCAAAAAAACAAACAGTCAGTGAATTGCAGGGTAAGTACGAGATGAAGAGAGATGGGTGGATAATAGTTGTTGTGGGTGATACTCATAACCATGAACCTGCTGAACACCTGGAAGAACATGCATACGCAATGAGGCTCACTGAAAAGGAGCTTTCTACTGTAAAGAATCTGACCGAGCAAAATATTGACCCTCGAAACATTCTAGGCACGCTGAGGAAACAAAATCCCAATAACGTGTCTGGGTTACGAACCATATATAACATTCAGTCAAAAATTAAAAAGTCTACAAGAATTGGGGAAACCTCAATGCAGGTTTTTTTCTAATACTACAACAACATAAATATATTTACACCTCGCACATAGATGAACCGACAAATACCGTAGAGGGGTTTTTTTATACATCCCACATCTCACACTTTATGGCGTGTCTGCCTACACGTGTTGATGATAGATACAACATACAAAACTAACTTGTATAAAATGCTATTTGTTTAAATGGTTGGTGTGACATCCACCCTAAAATCTTTTCTGTTACGCAATCATTGATTATGAGCGTGAGGTCAACTTCAGATGGGTGTTAGAACAACTGAAAGAAACGTTGGAAGAAAAGTGTATGGAGCCCCGTGTTACACAAACCGACCGAGACCTCGCTCTGATGAAAGCATCTAAAGAAGTTTTTCCGAATGTTGTTCGATTACTTTGCAGATGTCATATTTCGGAGAATATTGCTAAACATTACAAGGCGAGTTTTTCAAATGAAGAGGGGTGCTTTTGAGCATGTATGGTCGGTACTTATTAACTCTGCCACATCAGACATATACGCTTATAGTTACGACCACCTTTATCGCAGATTGGTGCCCAACCATTCAAATAAGTTTCCTAGTGTTATTCTTAAATATATATATATATACACACACACACATATAAAAATAACTAATTTTATTTTAAATAGAAGTATTGTTGTACCTCAAAAATAACTGGTTGGACCCCTACAGAGAGAGATTTATGTCAGCGTGGATAAATAGTAATTGTAATTTCGGTCAGCACACAACAAACCGAGTTGAGAGCCAACATTCTTTGTTGAAAAGTTACCTCAAAGCAACCAATAACACCCTGGATAGATTTATTCCTTTTATCAATAATATTTTAGTTACCCAGAAAATTGCTATAAAAGAAAGTTTTACCAAAAGTCAAATCATGCTTATGGTGCAGCATATTCATAAAGTGCTTCAATTACTGCGAGGTAACATTTCTATTGCAGATTTAGATCTCTTAATTGGTGAGATAAACATGATTCATCGTCTAATGACATCCAAAGAATCATGTGGTTGCCATCTTTTTACCAGCCGTGGTCTTCAGTGTGCTTGTAAATTAAATAATTACTTTCAAACAGGTAGATGTTCTTTTACATTTTAATTTTTATCATGAAAACTTTTTGTATATCTAATTTAATCTATTATTTTGTATGTCAATGTATCCCGCCCGATGCCATTGATGTTTTTGAAGAAAGCTTGATTTTTCACTTGCGTATATGTACGGAAGATTCAAGTAGATGTACATAAAGAGATGGAGATGTTGAGAAAACATTTACTTGTCCAACCAGAAAATATGAAAAATCTTTGATTAAAAATTTCAAATCGTACATTTATCATTTAAAAACTGATCAAAAACCCCTAAAGATCAAACACATACACGGGGCCGTCCAAAAAGATAAGCAAAAAGACACAATATTAGACCCCCCAGACATAGTTCATATGTGTAAGATAGAGAAATTTTTGAAGTTCCGCCAACATATTCAAGTTCTGTGGTGAAGTTAAAACAAGGGTCTTTATAGCGAAGTCAATCAATGTCTTCCAAAGCAAGAGGCAAAGACGGATTATCCTAAAAGACTTCTAGGTTTTTATATATCTCGGGCGACAAAGAAAAAAACAATTGTTTCCGGTTTAGTGATTGGATTCCATCCTTGTTTTACCCGTATATTTCAGGTGCGGATGGTATTTTAGCCGACGGCAACTGTGATTTTCATGTTGTAGCACTCGTATTGGGATATAGTGAAAATCCTGGCATTTTATTCATACAGAACTTATAGCTGAGTTGAATGAAAACGTATATAGGTACGTTGCGATGTTTCACGATATAGGGCAAATAAGGGACTCATTAGACTGGAATGGGTTAGGTGCAGCTCCATTAAAAAACTGGACGACAGTGCCACCTGCTGCAATCCTGATTGCTAACAGGTTTCGAGCGGGTTTAATGTTTATATATATCGGTAACCCCGCTACTTTTTTCCCGTTCTGGTTATCTGCTCGTGATATCAGTGAACACCATGTGATTGCGATAGCTTATGTTCAGAGTAGCCATTTCATTAGGCTTTGATTAGTAGGTGACTATCCAATGCCTCTTCCAAGCGGATATTGGATCAATTACAAAACAGAAAACGCTAATGATTGGGAGGTTATATACGGAAGGCGATTTCAAACATATCGTGAACTAAGGCCCGCAGACACGGTTGAACAAATAGATTTAATCTAATTTATACATTTTTTATGTAATTTAGAAGAAAACTCACGGCCCGTGCATGATTTCACTGGTCGTGAAATGTATATTTAACGGTTGTAAGACTCTTCACGGTCTATATGTTACGGCTCGTGAGGTGTTTCACAACCCGTTACCTACTAAAGCTGTAAAATTTAAAGTTGCCAGTTTTAACGGACCATAAGGCCTTTCACAGGCCGTAAAAAAAGTCAAAGATCGTTCATATAACACCTGACAGGGTGTCCGAATAGTAAGAGCCTTTTAAATATAATTCCTGCTTGTTCGTAACGTAATTCCTTTTTGTGCAGTTATGTGGGTTATTATTATTATTTTTTCAGCTTGTAAAATAATTGATTTTATGTGATACTATTATCTATAATTTATTCTTGCTTGGGGCATAAAATCATTATTCTTTTGGAATAATTTAACTTTTATTAAAAATAATAAATTATTGATGACTACTAACAAACTTTAATTGGAAGAGATCAACTAATAAAACTTTTAAATCTAAAAAGTATAATTTTATTAATTAATAGTTGAGATCAAATTATAGTAGAAGAAGTTTGTTAGAGTTTATTTTAGTCATAACTCTATTTTTTAAATTTTTTCAAGCTCCTTCATTTTCTTAAAACATTCATAATTTTTATATATGATTATATTTTTTTATTAAAATTATGTCAAAAAATGATAGTTTTCTAATATTTTAAATGAGTACAATATCGCTATATATAAAATATAATAATTTTTTTTATAATTTTAAACTTATATGATTTCTGATCATCATTGTGTTTTCAATGCGATGAAGTGCATTTTTTTGTTAGTAGAACACAATAATAAATTAACAACTTATTAATCTGATATATTAAAAAACAATAAAGTAATAACATAAAATGATATAAAACATAAAACACAATGATACAATGTCTCATTGTACTTTTAATCACCAATGTGTTATCTTAAACTCTATGACTTAAAAAAAACAATGACGAAATAACATAACTGTTTACTTATAATTGTAAACCATAATGATAGATAATAAATATAGATAATTTATAAAAAATAATCATAAAATAGCACATCATGTTATCTTGAACACTACGAGTTTTGTAAAATAAATTTATGAAATAAAATCATAATTCTAATTGTAAAACATTATAGTAGATAACAATTTGATATGATCTATAAAAAAATAATAACAAATATAACACAATATATTCCTAAACGTAAACAAAATAATAAATACATATAACATATGATGAAAAATATATATTTCTACTCTAATAAAAGAGTATCTAAAGATGACACGTGACAACACCACAATCATTATTACCAAAATTTTTCCGCCTCTCTCCTATTAATAATTATATTAATTACTAATAATATTATTTAACACTTTTTTAGATTTAAAAACTAAGAAAGATATCTATTTATTAATTTTATTTTTAAATAAATAATTTTTTTATAAAATAATAAATTTTTCTAAAGCGTAAACTTTTTTAAAAAATACGAGATACTTTAAAATGGTATCTTTAAAAAGTCAATTTTTTAAAACCAAAATTTATTAAATTTGGGAGTTATAATAAGGAAATTTTTAAAAATGATATTTTTATATGGTTTGTTTTAGAACAAAATATTTATTTTTTTAGAAAAAATTTAAAAACAAAATTTTAAAAAGTTGATATCATTGTTTTATTACTTATAGTCATTTTTCATATGTAATTTCAATCATATCATATCTTAGAATATCATTTTATAATTAATAAACTTTATCATATTCAATATTTTATTTATCCAACCCGTGTAACACACGGGTTTACTAAAACTAGTAACACAATAATCGTATTACACACATTGAGCTAGCATATTTAACACAATAATCAAAATTATATTTCCTTTAAAACAATATAAACACACGTGTTAAGCCCACATATATTCTTAAACTAGGTTAGTACCCCGTGTATTACACGGGTTGCATAAATAAAATATTAAATAATTAGTAATAAAATATTATAAATTATAAAACCATGCTTAGAAGATGAAATATGATTATAATTACATGTAAATAACTACTTTAAATAAATTAACAATAATGTATTTTTCTTAAAACTTTTATTTTATAAAAATTATGGTTTTAGAATATTTTGGTTTTAAGAAAAATAATTTTTTAAACGTTCATTGTATTTTGTATTTTATAAAATGTTTATTTTTAAAAAGTGTATTTTTAATAAAAAGTAGGGTTTTAATTTATTATAGCATATATATTTTAATTTGAAAATGGTATGAGTTTATTAGTATTATATATTATAATTAATAATAGAGAGAAATAAAAAATTTAGTATGATGTGCCTCACAATTGTGTCACATCTTATCTTAGTTTTTTATTATTATTATAGATATATAGATAAACAGATAGATAGATAGATAAATAGGCAGGAAACTTATTCATTAAACGGATTATAGTTGTTAATAAACACGAAGAGTTACAGTATGGTATTTTAATATAAAATATGATTAAAATTATATATACGTAATAGTTTAAGAAAATAAAACCGTTATACTATTTTTTTAACTCTCTTATCTAAATAGTTTTATTTTTAAACATTTATTTTAAGATTTTTTATAAAAAACTTATTCTTTATAAAAATCTTGTTTATTAAAAGCTATGATTTGTAATTATTCTAATTGTTTTAATAAGACAGTTTTTAGAAAATTTCACCTTTTTAAATATATATTTTAAAAAGGACCGATTTAAAATATTTTATTTTAAAAAGGTTTAGTGTTTTAGAAAATTTCATATGATATAATTTTTTTATTGTTTCTATTATAATAAAAAAGATGTGATTTTAATTTATTTAATAAAATATATCTTAAAAAAGATAGCTTGATTTAAAAAAGGCCTTTGCTAAAGAAACGCCCTGTCAGTTGTTAAGCCCTTTGACTTTTTTCACGGCCCGTGAAGGGCCTTACGGGCCGTATGGTTTTGGAAATTTAATTTTCACAGCTTTATAAGCTCACGGGCTGTGAAACACATCACGGCCCGTAAGCCTCAAAACACACGGCCCGTGAATATGTTACATAACGGCCCGTGAGTTCTCTCACGGGCCGTAGTAGTCCTTCTGAGAACTTCTTTTCCTCGATTTGCGTGCATTTTTAAATTTTATAATTATGTGACGTGACGTATTATTCCTTGACTCGATTTAAGATTCTATATAAAACGTTATATATATTACTTGTTATATACGGTTAGTGAGAAACGAAAGAGTTAAAATGTCATCTCGTAGAGGTAATAGAAGACGTCAAAATGAGTCCTCTTCAAACTCACGAGATATTGTGGAAAGTATTCCTGATCCAATAGATAACCATAATTGGCAGAATGGGAGGAACTGGCCTTAAAATGTTATTCACTTTATACGTAACGGTGATTCCCAAACATGTACGGTGTATTACATGGGTAATTCCGATTTCAGTTACAATTTTGGCGTGAATTACTCGGAAACGTGTCTTTAGGTACAGAGGTATGATTTAATTTTTTTTTGTAAATTTTATTTTATTTTAAAATTCTAACAATTAAAAAAGTTATTATTTATAGCATGTTCGGACGTGTACAAATAGACTCACAATATGGAGATACGAAGAAATACGTAGAACAGAAGCGTTGCCGGGTAGTGATCTTTGGACGATTATCCCATTTGAGTGGTTTAACTTAATATATTCGGGGTCCGTTAAGGGTAACGAATATGGAGACGGGAGTGACTGTCTATATCCCGCGTTATGGGAAGTTGATACGGTAATACTGTTTTCTGTTTTACAATAAAAATCATGAATTTATAACCGTGAATTAAATTGTTTTGTAGGTTTACGTACCAATGACTGATGACGAAGAAAATTGGTATCTTTTTAAGATTTCTATGGACTCACTACAAGTTTGTATATATTCTCCATAAGAATGCCGACCAAATACGTTTGATGATTCATGGTGCATTCATCGTAATGCCCGAACGATTTTCGTACAATTCGAATCGTACTTTTTACATTTTCTGTCACGTATACAATATTGGCAGCACTCCGGACAAAAAGAAATCGAAGAACTGGTTGTATCCGGTGAAACCGTGTGGCCTCCTAATGCCGGCCATATTGGTCGAGATTCGAGAGTTGTAATTTGTATGTTATTGCGTAAGTTGGTTCAAAATAGATCTTTAGAGTAGCAAGAGGTTAGCTTACAGGATGCTTGCTTTATATTCCGAAGATTTATGGCAGACGAACTGTATTCTAGACGTATAATGTAGAACAGTAATGAAATATTTTATTAAAACATAAACGTTTATTAGTACACTTTATTAAAAACGATAAACCGTTATTATCACATAATATCGTTCTTGATCTGTTGTCATAATATCTGTATGACGAGTTTGGGCTTATTAAGAGCTGTCTGTTCTATGGGCTGGATCCGTATGAAGAGAAATATCATTGTAAAAGTTAACGGCTGTTGTCATAATATCTGTATGACGAGTTTGGGCTTATTAAGAGCTGTCTGTTCTATGGGCTGGATCTGTATGAAGAAAAAATATTATTGTAAAGGTTAACGGCCGTGAAGGGCCTCACGGCCCGTATTTTAAAAGTTAACGGGCCGTGAAGTAGTTCACGGGCCGTGAGCTCCTTCAACGGTTTTTTTTAAAAAAACCCAGCCTCACGACCATGAGGCGTCTCACGGCCCGTATAAGTAATAGTTAACGGGCCGTGAGGCCCTTCATGACCGTGAAGGTGGATTATATATGCGGCCTCACGGCCCATTTCTTCATTTACGCCCACTAAACACACATACGATTCACTCTGTCACGACCTCCGGATTTTCATCACTTTCATACCGCCGACTCCTTACTACGGTACGTATTGAAATTCGTATTTTATTTTTGTATATTTATCGTTTAAATACGTTAAAATTTAATTTAAATACGAAAATTTTCTAAAAATTTTTGGGGGTTACGGGCCGTGAAAAACCGTCACGGGCCGTAACCGTTTGAATTTTCAAAGGGTCACGGGCCGTGACTGCTATTCACGGGCCGTAACCCTTCGACCATTCAGAGGGTTACGGGCCGTGACCTCCCTTCACGGGCCGTAACCCTTTTATGTGTTCTTATATTTTCAATTTTTTTTACAGATTATGCCGCCGCGCAAACGTTCACGTCCAGAGACCGAGCCTGAGGGTCAGGGTGACTTCCTGGACCCACATACTGATCTTCATTTTCCACGAGAGACACAACCACGGCTTAGGCTGTGGAAGCTGATTGGATGGCCCTGAAGGGACCCGCACCCTCGACTGGGACGTGCTAGAGGAGGTTGGAGATATAGCACGTGCCCAGGACATCGCTGGGCTCGAGGGAGAGACGCCCTGGAGGCGTATGTTTGATTTAGGATCTAGGAGGGGCTACAGGGAGCTTACGTTGGAGTTTTTGTCTACGTTTTTGTTCACTCCCGCGACAGAGGATGAGGACCCCCGGGAGCACCTAGCTGTTCGATTTAGGCTGGGGAGCACTAGGTTTGAGTTCACCCTCGCTCAGTGGGCGGTGACTCTTGGGTTTTACACCCAGGAGGAGACGCAGGATACTCGTTTTTATTCTGACGAGGTCCAGTCAGAGGCGGCTCCTCTGGACGGATGGTGGCCGACGATTTCCGACCAGCCATGGGAGGGCGCCATTTGGGCGAACTCCATTAGAGATCCGTTGCACCGGTACCTACACCGGTGCATTGCCGGCACCATTGCCGGCAGAAACCAAAGTATGGAGCAGGTGTCGCTCCTTGGTTTATTTTTTCTGAGGGCTTTGCTTTCACCTAGGCGGGTGAATCTTGCTCACTGCATGGCCGTCTGTTTCTTCAGTGTCATTCAGGGCAAGGTAAAAAAATATTTATATTAATTCTTAATAAATAAGTAAAAATATTTGATCTATTATTATATTATAATTGATTGTTTTGCAGATGGATAGCCCCATTGTATGCGGCTCTTACATCACCGTCATTGCCTCGCGATTAGGGTTGATTACGGACGCCCTAATTGCGAAGCAGACGACGGACACGCCGCCTAGGATTTTGGGTCGACAGACCGTCATGGCCATAGGGATTGCCGCCAAATTTTGCGACGACCTCCGATGGTCCACTGATGGTGGTTGGACCATCTGGCAGCCTATGGCGGCGGTTGGTGGTGAGGAGGAGCAGCCGCCGCCGCAGCAGCAGCAGCAGCCGCAGCCGCAGGCACACGCCCTACCGCCTGTTCCTAGGACTATCATTCGGCAGATTCCGCCGACGGGGGAGTTCATGGCGGAGTCACTCCATTTGGCGCGCCAGTCCCACGCCTTGCTTGTATGAATTACGGATGTGTATAGCATTTGGGCTACTAGCCAGGGTATTGACATCCCCCCTCGGCCGGAGTTGCCTCCGTTTGTCAGACGACCTGGGGGTGATGACGAGGAGGCTGCTGGTGGTGATGAGGAGGATCCTGGTGGTGGTGGTGATGAGGCATAGATATTTAGCTTTTATGTAAAAAACTTGATAAATTTTGTTGATATATTATGACTTATTTTGGATGACGTTTAAATGTTTGATTACATGTTTACAATTCCCCTTCTAATTCCCCTTCTTTGTAGAACTTATACTTCACTTTGGAAAACGAAATATATTCTGCTAATACAGACTCACTCACACACATATACACCAAAAGAATTGATTACATGTTTACAATTCAACAACAATATTGATTAAATAAATAATTGATTACATGTTTACAATTCAACAACAATATTGATAAATGTGTAAATTATACTAAATCTATACGTTCAACCGGGTCTACGGGCCTTAGTTCGAGATATTTTTGAAATCGACTTCCGTATATAACCTCCCAATCATTAGCGTTTTCTGTTTTGTACAAATACCAATATTTGCTCGGAACAGGCATTGGATTGTCACCCACTAACCGAATTCTAATGAAATGGTTATCTTGAACATAAGCAATTGAAATCATATGATGTTCACTGATATCACGAGGAGATAACCAGAACGGGAAAAAAGTAGAGGAGTTGCCGATAGATATAAAAATTATAACCACTCAAAACCTGTTAGCAATAAGGATTGTAGCAGGAGGCACTGTCATCCAATTTTTGTGGGGAGCTGCACCTAAGCCGTTCCAGTTTAATGATTCCCTTATTTCATTTATATCAGGAAACATCGTAGTGTACCTATGTTTGTTTTCATCCAACTCAGCTATAAGTTCCGTACGAATAAAACGCCAGTGATTTTCACCATATCCCAGTGCGAGTGCTATAGCACGAAAACCACAATTGCCGTCGGCTAAAACATCATCCGCACTTGAAATATACGGGAAAAGAATGATGGAATCCAGCGATTAAACCGGAAAAAATTGTTTTTATCTTCGTCGCCCGGGATATATGAAAACTTGGAACTCTGTTGAGATAATCCATCTTTGGCTCTTGATTTCGAAGACATGGATTGACTGCGCTGCAAAGACCCTTGTTTTGACTTCACCACCGAACTTGAATATGTTGGCGGACCTTCAAAATTTTCTCTAGGTTGAACATATGAACTATGTCTGGGGGGGTCTAATATTGTTTCTTTTTGCTTATCTTTTTTAGGGCGACCCCGTGTATGTGTTTGGACTTTAGGAGGTTTTTTATCAGTTTTTAAAGGATTAATGAAAGATTTGAAAATATTAATCAATGATTATTTCACATTTTTGGGTTGGACAAGTAAATGTTTTGTCACCATTTCTATCTCTTTATGTACATCTACTTGAACCTCCCGTACAATATACGCGGGTGAAAAATCTAGCTTCCTCCAAAAAATATCAACGGCATCGAGCGGGATACTTTGACCTATAAAATAATATATTAAATTAAATATAATAAAAGTTTTCATGAGAAAATAAAAAATGTAAAAGAACATTCATCTGTTTGAAAGTAATTGTTTAATTTACAAGCACACGGAAGACCACAGCTGGTAAAAAGTTGGCAGCCACATGATTCTTTGGATATAATTAGATGATTTATCCTGTTAATCTCACCAACTAACATATCCAAAGATGCAAAAGAAACGTTACCTCGTAACAATTTAAGCACTTTATGATTATGCTGCACCATAAGCATGATTTTGCTTTTGGTAAAACTTTCTTTTATAGCAATTTCCTGGGTAACTAAGATATTATTAATAAAAGAAATAAATCTATCTAGGGTGCTATTGGTTGCTTTCAGGTTACTTTTCAACAACGAATGTTGGCCCTCAACTCTGTTCGTTGTGTGCTGACCGAAGTTATAACTTTTATTATCCACGCTGACACAAATCTCTCTTTGTAGGGGTCCAACCAGTTATTTTTGAGGTAGATCAGCACTCCTATTTAAAAAAAAATGTACTTATTTTTATGTAAATATAGATATATTTTTAAGAATAACACTAGAAAACTTACTTGAATGTTTGGACACCAATCTGCGATAAAGACGGTCGTAATTATAAGCTTATATGTCCGTCGTTATAGAGTTAATATGTAACTCCCGGCCTCTCACACCAACAATATTGTCCGCTTCCTCCACGAGGAGCTCACGGATTTGCTTTTGGTTGCCCGGGTGAAAACTTCCCAGGGAGGTCACCCATCCCTGGATTGCTCCCACCTGAGCACGCTTAACTGTGGAGTTCTCCTCTCATCCACAGCCAATACGCCCAAAACGCGTTGTTATCACGGTAATCAAAATCCAAACACAATCCCATTATTAATAACGATCACAAATTCAAATTCTAAAACCTAATAGAAGAGTCGATTACATCAATTTAAATAGATAAATATCAGACGTCTTTATCCAGATTTCCACTCTTCACTCCCCTCCAGGATGACCCTGCATACCTGACGTGCATGAAAACAAAAGCACGCCTGAGCATAACGCTCAGTGAACGGAATAGCAGATAACAAAAATAAACAGATATGATGATAATCAGAGAATATAACAGCATAAGATATATATCAGACTGAACATAACCCGAGCTAATAATCATATTATATAATAACTGAACAGAGGGAACACAGGTAGCTAGCCCGTGAACCAATGTGAAATGGAGTATGGGCAGACATACAAACCATTCACCAGAGTCCTAAATGGAGTGGTGTGTAACCATCCATCAGGAAATACAGAACTAACCAAGGATCGATCCATATGCCTCTGAGGAAATAATATCATAACAAGACGGCCAACATAATTTCAGAGTCCTCTTTAGAGACGCCGTGATCTCAGCTCACCGCCACGGTTGGTGCCACGTTATCGATGCCGCAATAACGCGTCTTGGTCACCCCCAAGATAGGGAGAGCTCGGGTAACAAATTCAGAAATATAAAGTAGTCTAGCTACTTATAACAGAATCACAACACACTATTTACGTATGACAGGAATCAAAACTAGAGATGAACGGAAATCAAATACGAGACAGGAATCAGGAATTCGTACTACAAAGTAACAGAAACAAAAGTGAATACTATGATAACAAGGAAATAGAATCCGTACCTCATACACGAATGACAATAATCAGAAACAAGGTCTAGGCTCGGTTAACTCCGCGAGAATCTACGATATTGTAATTCAAATTATAGTTTGGATTTTCTTATTTCAGATTGGAAAAGTTCCAGTTCTGCCCCTGTCTGTTCGCACTCGTTAAAAATACCAAACGACGTTTAAAAATTCTGAAAATCTCCAGTTTACTAGATCAGTGATTTTTAAACAACTTTCATTTAGAAAAGTTCCTGATTTGGATTACCGAAATATGAGAAAAACGTGGATTTTTACAGCTGCGCAGAACTGCTAGCTATTACAAAAATGACTGTTTGGAGGTCTAAACGAATGAGTTTTCCGATGTTTTATATATCAACAGATTCGTCTTTCGACGAACTTTGTAATGGACATAAGGTTTAAATGATTTGAATCTGTTATGAAAAAGTTATGACCTCTGTAAGTTGACTGTAAAATACGGGCCTAAATCAACTATTTACAGTTTATTTTTTTAAAAAATAAACTATTTATAACGTTTGTTAATAATATATATATAAATTGTTAAGATTTTTAATAAATTAATTTACAGAAAATTAATTGGATACTTTTATAATTTTACCATTTATTTAAAAGAATCCATAAAAATAATTAAAATAAATGTCTTTGTTACATTGTTTTATAAATGTTTAAATCTAAAGAAAATTACAGAAAATAAGGTTGATGATTTTAAAAATACACAGAGTTTATAAAAGGATTTTTATAATTTTTACAAATTTTTGCATAATTTTTAAAGGTTAAATAGGGCTTTAAAAAAATATGGCAGGGGCTCGGGTTCGAACCCGGGACCCCTTGCCTATCCCTCTTACGCTTTAACCAGCAGGCTAGGGCGCCTGCGCCTGACCTGTATTGGTTTTTAATTCTTTTAACCACTCCCGAATCCAAACCCCCAATTCAACATAAACCCTAAAATCATCTTTGATCCAATCGAACATCAAATCGATGTTAATAACCAAATTAATGTTGGGGCTTTCATTCCTCGACTACAATCGAGTTTAAACATGTGTCTAATTACCTGTTTGGTGATGGATTGAAGACGAACAGAATGAAGAACTGGTCGTGGCACAGATGGTGCTCGATGTGTGACCAATCCTTGATGAAAACCAAATTAAATTGGTAGGAAGTTTCGTATGTTGATCTAGATTAAAAGCCCTTTGTTAATTTTGAAAGTTGAAGCTCGGTTGATGGTGTTCCATCGAATTGCAGGTCGCGATTTTGAGAGGTTCGAATGGGTTGGTTTTTGTTGATTTTTGATACAATTGAAACCAATGGGTGCTTATAATTGATCCAATGTTCGATAATGTAGAATTAGTTCGATTATTAAAATGGTGTAGTGCCTGATTTTGCGTGGATGCTGGCCGACCATAGAAGAAAAGAAAACGGGACACAGCGAAGGGAAATGGGGGGTGGGGTTGGGTGTTTGTAATGTTACACATTGGGTCCCTGTGGTTTGTAAAGGTTTACAAATGAAAACCAAAGTTTTGTGTTAGTGTTAAATAATTTTACATTCTAACCCCTAAAGTTTTGAAAGATTGTTATTATTATCCTTATTATTATTGTTGTGGGTATTATAATTCTGAACCCCTTAAAACAATTTCGTCCACGAAATTGCTATGTACAGATCGAACAAGATATGACATAACATACACGGAGTAATGAAAATCAACAAGTGGACGAAATCACTCATAATTATCCAATTGCTGAAACGGAATCGATTCGATAGACAAAATCATATAAGAGATGACTAATGTGATGTTCAAGAAACAGATAACTGATAACAGAAACATATAAAAGATAATAACTAAGAGGTAAATAGATACGGATATTGAGAACGGATTTCATCTTCTATCTCCCACGTAGCTTCGCGTTCGGAATGGTTTTTCCATAATACCTTAACAAAAGGAATAGTTTTCTTACGCATGATTCGTTCTTGTCGGTCAAGTATGGCCTCGGGTTCCTCTTCGAACGATAAGTCTTCACGAATCAAATGAAGCGGATAATTTACAACGTGAAGAGGATGATAATTGTATCCCCTTAAAAGTGATACGTGGAAGACATTATGCACATGTGACAGTTGAGGTGGTAAAGCCAAACGATAAGAGACCTCACCAACTCTTTCTAGGATTTCAAATGGTCCGATAAACCGTGGACTAAGTTTCCCTTTAAGAACAAAACTTCGTACGCCTTTGCAAGGCGAAACCTTTAGGAATACTTTGTCACCGATCTTAAACTCCAAAGGTCGACGGTGTCGATCTGTATAACTTTTCTGTCTACTTTGGGCCTCCTTTAACTTTTCTCTAGCAATGGCAACTTTCTCATTAGTAATTTGTACCAACTCAGGTCCTTCAATAATCTTTTCACCGACCTTTTCCCAGCATATAGGCGCTCTACATTTACGATCGTATAACAACTCAAAGGGTGCCATATCAATGCTAGCTTGCCAACTATTATTGTAGGCAAACTCGACCAAACATAAATATTCATCCCAATTCCCAGTCCACTCTAGGGCACATGCTCGAAGCATGTCCTCGAGGGTCTGAATAGTACGTTCTGACTGACCGTCTGTCTGAGGGTGAAATGCCGTGCTAAACCTCAACTTAGTACCCCATGAGGCTTGTAAGCCCTTCCAAAAACGAGACGTGAATCTCGGGTCTCGATCAGAAACAATAGAGACTGGAGTGCCATGAAGTATGATAATCTCTCGCTTAAACACTTCAGACAGTTTGCTAACTAAGAATCCCTGCTGAATAGGTAGAAAATGAGCTGACTTTGACAATCTGTCTACCACAACCCATATCGCATCATTCTTCTTGAATGTTTTTGGTAACCCCGTTACAAAATCCATGGAAATATCATCCCATTTCCATACTGGAATAGGTAGTGGCTGAAGAAGTCCACTAGCTCTTTGATGCTCAATCTTAACTTGTTGACAAGTAAGACATCTACTAACAAATCTAACCACGTCTTCTTTCATACCATTCCACCAGAAATTCTGACGAAGATCACGATACATCTTAGTAGATCCAGGATGGATAGAGAACGGAGAACTATGTGCCTCAGCTAATAACGATTCTCGAAGAGAAGAATCATTAGGAACACATAAACGTTTACCACACCAGATTACTCCATGCTCATCTACTCTAAATTCTGACTGTTTGCCAACATCCAAATTCTGTACAATTGCCCAAAGTTCACCATCGTCTTTCTGTGCATCCTTAATTCGAGATACTAGGTCTGGCTCAATCTGAAGTCTGGCGAGATATCCATCATTCTTACCAATCTGTAGACCAATACCAACTCTATCAAGATCAGTAATAATCTGAGGCTGTAGCTGTAGGGAGGCTACTGTTCCTGAGCTCTTACGGCTAAGAGCATCAGCTACCACATTAGCCTTTCCTGGATGATATTGAATGTTAGTGTCATAATCTTTCAACAACTCCAACCATCTCCTTTGTCTCATGTTTAATTCCTTTTAAGTGAAGATATACTTCAAACTCTTATGATCGGTAAAGATATCACAAGTCTCTCCATAAAGATAGTGGCGCCAGATCTTTAACGCGAAAATGACAGCAGCAAGCTCAAGGTCATGCGTAGGATAATTGACCTCATAAGATTTCAACTGCCATGAAGCATAAGCAATGACCTTTCCGTGTTGCATCAACACACATCCAAGTCCTTTCTTTGATGCATCACTGTAAATCTGGTATCCACCCGTACCCGATGGAAGTGTAAGAATCGGGGCAGACACCAATCTCTTCTTAAGCTCTTCAAAACTTTTCTCCTGCTCATCATTCCAAGAGTACTTAACCCCTTTCCTTAGAAGTTGCGTAAGGGGTAAAGCAATAACAGAGAACCCTTCGACAAATCTACGATAGTAACCAGCAAGACCAAGAAAACTCCGGACTTCTGTGGCTGAAGTTGGTCTTGGCCATTTAGTGATTGCCTCTATCTTTGCTGGATCCACCATAATACCATCTGCAGAGACCACATGACCCAGAAAGGCTACTTGACTCAACCAGAATTCACACTTTGAAAACTTAGCATAAAGCTTCTTTTTACGCAAAGTTTCAAGCACGATACGAAGATGGTCTTCATGTTCTTCCTTACTCTTAGAATATATCAGTATGTCATCGATAAAAACAATGACAAACATCCAAATAGTCACGGAACACTCGGTTCATTAGGTCCATGAAAACAGCCGGGGCATTCGTTAACCCGAACGGCATAACTAAGAATTCATAGTGACCATATCGCGTACAAAAAGCTGATTTCAGGACGTCAGAATCTTTAATCTTCAACTGATGATACCCAGACCTGAAATCAATTTTAGAGAAACACTTCGCGCCCTGAAGCTGGTCAAATAAGTCATCGATACGAGGTAGAGGGTAACGATTTCGAATAGTGATCTTATTAATTCCCTGTAGTCAATGCAAAGCCTCATAGTTCCATCTTTCTTCTTTACAAATAAAACCGGTGCGCCCCAAGGCGAGACACTTGGTCTAATAAATCCAAGATCTAATAACTCCTGTAGCTGCTCCTTTAGTTCCTTGAATTCAAGTGGTGCCATACGGTATGGAGCCTTGGAAATCGGCTCAGCACCGGGAATAAGATCAATAGTGAATTCCACCTCGCGGTCTGGTGGAAGTCCAGGTAACTCCTTAGGAAAGACATCAGGAAAGTCACAAACACTCGGATAATCAGAAATACTAGGCTCCTCAGAAGATAAAATTTTGACTGAGGCAAGGAATCCTGCACAGCCGTGCAGTAGGGATTTGCGAGCCTTAAGTGCTGAAATTATTTGAAGAGTTTTTCGAGGTTTAGTCCCCTAATAAATGAGTTCGAGGACTGAGTCAGTCTCATGACTCAGTCAGTCTCATGACTCAGTAGTGCGATTGACTTAATCTCCTGGTTCAGTCATCCGATTGGCCCATTCGCATGGTCCAGTCATGCGACTGAATCAGATTACTTAGTTAAACACATTCTTGAACCTTAACTGATTCAGAACATGTCTAACAAGTCTATAACCTATATAACTTGTTCATATATACGTATAACAACAAACAACAATAATAGATATGACATTAAGTAATCAAGCAAACATTCACTGAAGAGTTTTCCTTACAATGATTAAACCTTACATACGTGTTACAAGATAGAAGTCAATTACATTTGAAATCACTAGACTAGAACTGGGGACATGTGTACCAACAAACTCCCCCTTGGACCTAGTTCTATCTAAAACTTCTAAGTACTAACTGGGAATCATGTTTGATATGATACGTAAAACACTTTGATCGTCAACTTCAGTCGGTGCATACAAGACGATTGTCAGTATGCTTGTCCACTTAAATTCATACACAGACTTTTGACATACATTGGTAATGAATTATGTTATATTATTTCAAACAACATTTGTGTATCCCACTCTTATATGGTAATCAGCATTCCTTAAAGGACTTTCGAGCGGTCTTTAGGTATTTTTGCAAGAAGAGACTATTCTTAGATCTTTCAAAGAGAAGCCAATCCTCAGGTCAGCGCCATCGCACAGCAGAGAGGCGGCAAACAACAATGAAGTCTAGAATATGTAGGTTATGCTTATCCTCAGGTCAGTGCCATCGCACAGCAGAGAGGCACACAACCTATCTCCTTGTTAGAGCATTTCTTATTTTCTTTTGCACATAGCGCACCAACAACATAAGTTATCAGCTTGATTACGCTAGTATTCATTTTTTTTCGTGCTTTGCTCTTTTTGTGGTCATTTGCACACCTTTGGTGGCATTTATTTGCTCGTTATCCCTTATCGGAAGAACTAATTGTGTTAACCAGTGATAAGATGGGAACCCACAGTTGATTGAACCTTTTAGTTTAGATTAAGTTTACCAATGAAGTCTGCTTGTCTATTATGTTGAATCTATTGACACATCATATAATGAACTAGCACCTCCCTAGATCAACTTTCTCCGTGTAATTACAGTAACAATCAAACGTACTATCATTTTCCCATTTTGTTAGACTTAGACTTCTCTGATTTTTTACATTTTCAGTAACTTAATTAACATTTTTGATCTCAAACTCATTTTGTTGTTCCAAATAACTCGATGCCTGTGTACTATCATTTTCCAATTTTGTCGAGTCACATTTCCTGTTTTGTTATCTTTGCCTTTTCAGCTTTACTCGCCTCCCCCCCTTTTTTTTAAGTAAATAAATACTGAGTTAAACTTTAATCTCCCCCTAAAATTCTAAAATAGAAAATCTTTTTGTGTTTTTGGATTTTTATAACTACAAGAAAATTAAAAAATAAAAGAAAATAAAAGACTAAAAATAAAGAAAAACGGTGTCGGACTATGTATCTGTCTCTTCTAATATAACATCACTTTTTTTTAACCCCGTTGACCTCTAGCAGATAAAAAAATCTTGGTTTATCAAATGGTTTGGCGTAGAGGTCAGCGCGTTGAAAATCCGTGTTAATTTTGACCACATCAATTAAGTGTTTTTCATAGCAATCGCGTATGAAATGATACTTTATGCCTATGTGTTTGGTCTTAGGATGTTGAACCGGATTTTTAGTTACTGCAATGGCAGCAGAATTATCAACATAGATAGGAGTAGAAGTGAAATGCAAACCGTAATCCCGTATTTGCTGTTGAATCCAAATGATTTGAGAGCAGCAGCTGGCGGCGGTAACGTATTCAGCTTCACAGGTAGACAGAGCAACTGATGTCTGCTTCTTGCACTGCCAAGTTACCAGTCTTCTCCCGAAAAATTGACATGCTGCTGACGTAGACTTGTAATTCATTTTGCAGCCTCCATAATCCGAGTCACTATACGCTGTTAGCTCAAAGTCATCATCATGAGGATACCACAACCCCAGTGTTGGAGTACCCTTCAGATAACGAAAAATTCCCTTGACTCCAATCAGATGATTGACTTTAGGTTTTGCCTGATATCGGGAACATAAACATGTGGCATACATGATATCTGGACGAGTGGCAGTGAGGTACATGATAGATCCGATCATCCCACGATACATGGTGGCATCCACCAAATCCCCATTCTTATCAAGAGCCACATCGTGATTTGTGGCGAGTGGGGTACCGGCTGCAGTGACATTTTCCATATCAAATCGACTAAGAATGTCACCGACATACTTAGTTTGATGCAAAAAGATGCCGGTAGGTGTTTGGTCTACCTGTAATCCTAGGAAGAACTTCATTTCTCCTATGGCACTCATCTCAAACTCAGCCTTCATCACAGATTCAAACTCTTTACATAACCCTTCGTTTCATGAGCCGAAGATTATGTCATCCACATAAATCTGCACCAAAAGCAAATCACCATCCTTCTCTTTGATGAACAATGTACAGTCAATCACACTCCTGCGAAAGCCATGTTTCAACAGATGGGTGGAGAGCTTTTCATACCAAGCTCGAGGAGCCTGATGTAGCCCATACAGAGCCTTGTCTAACTTGTAGACTCTGTCCTGATGATAAGGATCTTCAAAACCTTCGGGTTGACTTACATATACTTCTTCATGGATTTCCCCATGCAAGAATGCACTCTTAACATCTAGTTGATAAACTTTGATCTTCATGTAAGAGGCGTAGGCTAGAAAGATACGAATTGCTTTCATTCTAGCTACGGGAGCAAAGACTTCATTGTAGTCGATTCCTTCGACTTGTCTGAAGCCTTGAACAACCAACCGTGCCTTGTTTCTGATAACGACACCCTGGTCATCCTTCTTGCACTTTAGTACCCATTTGGTACCAATTACCTTTACTCCTTTGGGTCGGTCAACAAGAGTCCACACTCTAAGTTTCTTGAACTATAGCAACTCCTCTTGCATAGCATTGACCCATGCTTCATCCTTAAGGGCATCACTTACGTGTTTGGTTTCAATTTGAGAGACAAAACATCTGTAAGCTCCATCATTCACGTAGCCCTTTTCCATTACTTCAGCGTAGTCAGCAGTGTACAATAGACTTCTAGTCTGCACGCCGGAGTGGAGATCACCAATGATAGCATCTGGCGGATGACTTGTACTGATCCTAGTCAAAGGAGTTGTAGGAACGACAACTTCAGAGTCCATAGTCGTGACTGGAGGTTCAGTGTCTGTGGTTCCAGATGCAGGTGAAGCAGCTGAAGAGCTCCCTTCTTGATCAACATTAGGTGACTGAGCTGGTTCAGTTGCTTCTTCATCCTCCGAGGAGTCTTCACTATCGGTCTGATCGGCCGAGGCAGATCCCGATGACCCATTTGCAGGAGTGGTATTGCTAGTGTCCAGATTCGGTGAGTTGAGAACATCGTGCATCATTTGAGTAGCAATATCATCATCTGAAACTAACTGAGGAAGATTGAATGATTTGAAAAAGCCATCGTAGTCGAAGAATGACGATGGTCCTTTTCCAGCAGGGGGGATAGTAAAACGTTGAACGTCAACATTGCACCATACTTCTACCTGACCAGTAGAGTTGTTGTAAAGTCGTTTGTCGGGTATACTGTATCCCAGAAAGATCCCCTGATCTGTCTTTTCATTGAACTTGCCATCTTGAGTTTTCTTTAGAAGAGTACAAGGAGCACCGAAAGGTTCCAGATACTCCAGGTTTGGCTTACGCTTCTGTAGCAACTCATAGCAAGTCTTCCCGTGCCTCTTCACTACTGACACACGATTAAGTGTGTAGCAAGCGTTGGCTACAGCTTCGTTCCAGAACTGTACTGGCAGTTTTGAGTCCGCCAACATAGTCCTGGCTGTCTCGATCAGACTCCTGTTCTTTCGCTCAGCAACTCCATTCATTTGTGGTGTGTATGCAGAGGTGAATTGATGAACAATTCCCTTTTCTTTGCGGAATGCATCCATCCACTGATTCTTGAACTCGGTTCCATTATCCGAACGAATCTTTCGCACTTTAAGCTTGTAAAGTGACTCCAGGGTGGTGACCAGCACTTTGAATGACTCAAATGTTTCTGACTTAGCTTTCAGAAACATCACCCACGAGAATCGTGAGTAGTCATCGGTGACTACGAAGCAGTACCAGTCTCCAGCGATACTCTTCGTGCTAACTGGACCGAAAAGATCCATGTGCAGTAGCTCCAGGGGTATCTCAATAGATTGGCCATTCTTGGTCTTGTGAGATTTCCTGGTTTGCTTTCCTTTCTTGCATGAGACACAAAAATCAGGAAGCTTGAAGTTCTTGACAGGAACTCCATCAACTAGGTTGTTATGAATCAGGTGATTCATCTTCCTATGATTAATGTGTCCCATTCTTCTGTGCCACGAAATGGAGTCCTTCTCTGTAGCTTTAGATAAGAAACATTAAACAGTAGAAGAACTAGTAGAGGCATTTGACATATCTAGAACATATAAGTCATTATATCTAGATGCTGACATTAATACCTGTTCCTCTGGAATATCCATTTCTTTCTTCAGAATGTAGCATTTTCGATTATCAAACATGAATTTGAATCACTTGTCGCAAATCTGAGACACAGAAAGCAGATTGTTTTCTAACTGCTGAACAAAGTTCACTTTATCGAACCTTACCTTGTCATTACCTACTTCGCCCTGAGCGGTAATGTATCCTCCTTTATTACCAGCAAATGAAACGTGTCCCCCTTTAATTTGTTTGACATTGAAAAGGAGAGACTTGTTTTCCGTCATGTGCCTGGAAGCTCCGCTATCTACGATCCATGTATTTGTAGACGCACTATAGCGGACAACCTGCACATATGAGAAAATCATCAGTTAAGGAGGGGGACCCAAGCCTTGACTGGCTTGGGTTTCCCAGAGGAATCAACCATCATGAATTCGACCCACTGTCCTTTATCAGTGGGTGGAATCTCAACTTTCAGATTGTCCTTGCTTTCAGACACACCAGTTGTCTTGGCTTTCCATAAACCATCCCTGTGAAAGGATTGTTTGTGGTAAACCTTAGACTGATTTACGGTTTGAGCATATGGTTTAGATTCAGAAACAGGTTTTACCTCTGGCATCACGGACTTATCGGGGACTTGTCTATTTTTGCCTTTGGCGAGGTGGAGACGAAAAAGACCTAGAAGGTGTTTTAGACCTAATAGGTGTTTTCGATCTAACTGGAGTCTTAGAACGCTGTTTTGAATCTACTTTGACTTTGTCGAGTAGCTCAACCTTAATTCTAGGTGTCTGATAGCGAGGACAATTAGTCGAAATATGACCGCGCTAACCATAGGTATAGCAGGATCTCCATTCATCAAGGCTAGGAGATCTTTTGTGGGGCGGTGGATAAACCTCAGATTCTTTGTTTTTATTATCACTTTTAAAATTTTCACCTCCTTTGACAAATTTAACTTGTTTAACATGATTTATGTTCTGTCTTGGAAATTGATGATTATCTTGTTTCACTGGTTTAGCATGAGTGATTTTGGAAATCTTAGGTTGTGTGGAAGTTGACTTTTTACCCAACCCAAGAGATGCTTGAACATTCTCTTCCACTCGTTTGCCAGTGATTTGTGTGCTTGTAGTGCTTGATCCAGAATCTGTCTGGTCAGGAACCGAAGAGGCAGTGGTAACTGCTGTATCCGGATCACTGACTAGAGGAGTTGTCACCACATGATCCTTGATGGGGTTATCATTTATTGGACGTTGTTTTATGTTTAAAAAGGACTCATGTGGTGGTGGCACAACTTTATAACCCAAACCCTCCTCGTTGTTGCGTTCTTTAACCAAGTTTTTCAAAATATGTGAGGAACTAGCTAGACTGTGGAGTCTTTGTTGCAAAGACTCGTTTTCAACTTGTAAAACCGCTCGTTTCTTCTTAGTTTCTTCTATTGTCTTTAAATAAAACTTGATATCATTTTCTTGGTTAAAAGCAACAACTTCAGTTTCTTTTAACTGTTTCTTTAAAGCATCAATCTTTTCTTCATAACTGTTTTCATTCTGTTTTAAGATTCTGTTTGCTTCAGTGCACAGTTTTAAATCATTTACTAAGTTATCATTATGATCTAATAACCTAGCAAATTTCAGGTCAATGCTTTCTCTAAATTTTTCACAATCAACACAAGCATGTTTAGTAAATAATTCATCCTTTGATTCTACCTGTGCCGATGTAGATGTTCCAGCCATGAAAGCATTTTGGGGTTCAGATTGTGCTTCAGACAAAGCATTCAGTTCATTCTCCACAAGCTGATCAACATCAGCTATGTCATCATCCAATTCAGCATTGTCAAGCTCAGCTGAGTTCTCCCCCTCACTTGCTGAGTCTTCATTCAGATCCTCGACAGAAGCTATGTTGGCTTCCCCATCAGATAAGAACCGGAAGGACCAGTCCTGTCCTTCATCACCCTGTGCCACCAAAGCCTTGGAATCACTTCCTGTTGGAACTGGCTTCTTATCTTTATCTTGTCTGTTGAAAGAGGAGAAATGATTTCCGTTTCCAGTCTTCTTAGGCTTCACACATTCCCTCTCGAAATGTCCTTTCTCCCCGCAGTTGAAACACGTGACTTTGGACTTATCAAACCCAAAAGTAGTATCTTTTGTAGCCACGAGATTCTGCCCTGTCTTCTTCACAAACTTCTTTGCTCGTCGCACAGCACTTGCGAGAGCCCACATAATGTCCATCCTCTCTAACTCATTTTCATCCACCTGCTCATAGACTTCATCAGCCAAGTGGCAGTTTCCTATCTTCCCTGCAACCAAACCATCATAGGAATGAACCACTGCAGCAAGTAGGTCCATGTGTTCCTTGGCAACTTCCACAGTGACTTTACCCAGGTTCTCAGTTATTAACTTTGTCGAGTGAGCTTCAGTAATACTGTGTTGAACCCCTGATGAAACAGATGACTCACCCCCAGACGATGAGCTTTGACCAGATGTATTAGAAACAAATGCAGTCTGCAGAGGAGCATTGGAAGACTTTGCAATTGGAGTTGGAGTCACATTGTAAAGAGTAGGATCCTGAGCATATGCACCCTTCTTCGCCTTATACTTATGTCTGACCTCTTCCTCTCGCAGTTTCATAATAAAGTCATTTATATCCAAAGTCTCGAGAACTGAATTGTGTCTCAAGGCTGAAATAAATTAATCCCATTTTTCTGGAAGGCCTTCAGCTAAACTGGCGACCTTTTCTTCTTTAGACGTTGTAACCCCATGAGTGTGAAGTTCACTCATTAGATGATAGAAGCGGTCAATGATGTCGTCTAAGCTCTCGTTCCCAATAGCAGAGAAATTGTCAAACTCCTTTTTGAGAGCTTTGGCCTTCAAGGATTTCAGAGTTGGGCTCCCTTCATACCTTTTCTCGAGAGCTTTCCAGAATTTTTACTCTGTTTCTGATCCGAGTACTGATGGAAGATCTCTTTAGGAATTGACTGGGTGAGCATAGCATAAGCCTTCTTTTCAGCATTATAGGCAGTCTTTTGAGCATTCGTCATTCCACTCAACGTTAATGGCAAACCATCAGCACCAACTGGCATGGTGTAACCAGTCTCAATAGAATTCCATAGATTAGTATCCACGCCATTGAGATGAATCTCAAACCTTTGCTTCCACTGCGGGAACTCATCAATGGATAGAAGTTTAGGCGGCTTATTGTGATTACCAATCTCATTTTCCAGAAGCAGTAGGTTTTATGATTACCAATTGTGATTACCAAACTCATCAATGGATAGAAGCTTAGGCGGCTTATTGTGATTACCAATCTCATTCTCCAGAAGCAGTAGAAGCTTAGGCGGCTTATTGTGATTACCAATCTCAGTCTTTTGAGCATCCGTCATTCCACTCAACGTTAATGGCAAACCATCAGCACCAACTGGCATGGTGTAACCAGTCTCAATAGAATTCCATAGATTAGTATCCACGCCATTGAGATGAATCTCAAACCTTTGCTTCCACTGCGGGAACTCATCAATGGATAGAAGCTTAAGCTCTCGTTCCCAATAGCAGAGAAATTGTCAAACTCCTTTTTGAGAGCTTTGGCCTTCAAGGATTTCAGAGTTGGGCTCCCTTCATATCTTTTCTCGAGAGCTTTCCAGAATTTTTTACTCTGTTTCTGATCCGAGTACTGATGGAAGATCTCTTTAGGAATTGACTGGGTGAGTATAGCATAAGCCTTCTTTTCAGCATTATAAGCAGTCTTTTGAGCATCCGTCATTCTACTCAACGTTAATGGCAAACCATCAGCACCAACTGGCATGGTGTAACCAGTCTCAATAGAATTCCATAGATTAGTATCCACGCCATTGAGATGAATCTCAAACCTTTGCTTCCACTGCGGGAACTCAACAATGGATAGAAGCTTAGGCGGCTTATTGTGATTACCAATCTCATTCTCCAGAAGCAATAGGTTTTGGATCCTAGAGTCCTTTCCAGCTGACATGGCATAATTTTCTGAGTCCATTAATTTAACTTGTGAATTAAACTGCTAATGCGATTGGGGAGTACGACTGGGATGCGACTGACACTAGCTGTATGCGATTGGACTCAAACGTATGATTAAACAGGCGACTGAGAGACTTAGGCGACTGAACAGACCGAACGACTCAGCTGGGCGACTGGAGTTGACGATTGACTTAATCGGGCGACTGGCTATACGACTGACTCAATCGGGCGATTGAACTGGGCGACTGGACTTCAGTCGTACGATTGAGCTAATCGTGCGACTGAGACTGCAGAAATCTAAATTTTTCAAACTTTTGACCTAAAACGAGGTTTTTTACACCATAGACGGCTGGAAGTCGAAAAACACTGATTTTGTAGAACATTCACACGTAAAGACTCGGTTTTGAGCAGAAAGATTGGATCTTTTCGCGTAAAAACGTAGACTTTTTCACAAAAACAATTGAATCAACGAAGAATCAAGAGCCTAGGCTCTGATACCACTTGTTAGGACCGTGTACGTACGGAGTACTAACTGATTCTTCGTTATACCAGATCAAATAGTGCGGAATCCTATTTGATTGGCGATCCAATCAGGGAGAACGAAATCAAGATCAATCCTAACGATTAGAAAACGTTAAGAATGGAATAGGAATGATCTGGAACGTTCTATGAAATTGGAATGGACGAACAGGGCGCTCTGGGTCGACTAGGGTTATGAATATTCGAAGTGTTACGTTTTTCCACGAATTAAGTGGTATTTATAGGTTACAGCTTTCATTCGTACGACTGAGCCAAGCGACTGGCTCAGTCGTGCGACTGAGTCATACGATTGATTCATTCGTACGACTGAGTCAGTCTCATGACTCAGTAGTGCGATTGACTTAATCTCCTGGTTCAGTCGTCCGATTGGCCCATTCGCATGGTCCAGTCGTGCGACTGAATCAGATTACTTAGTTAAACACACTCTTGAACCTTAACTGATTCAGAACATGTCTAACAAGTCTATAACCTATATAACTTGTTCATATATGCGTGTAACAACAAATAACAATAATAGATATGATATTAAGTAATCAAGCAAACATTCACCGAAGAGTTTTCCTTACAATGATTAAACCTTACATACGTGTTACAAGATAGAAGTCAATTACATTTGAAATCACTAGACTAGAACTGGGGACATGTGTACCAACATTAACTTCAAATTTTCAAATATGTAATACATGAGTTTGTTCAATCCGTGTAATATATAATATTTAAGACATAGCTTTTTATATTATAAATCATGTAACAGTAAATTTATTTTGACCAGTGTATTACACGGGATTGTAACCTAGTTTAGAATAGAAACAATAATTGTTTTTGTTACGCGAAGCAAACATAAAGTTATTATTGAAGATAGTGTGAACAATTAACAAAAGGGCATCCCAAAACTCCAAAATATCTCTATGATCTCCGAAAACAATTATGAGAAGGGGCCCAAAGACCGGATCCACTAAAAATTAGTACACCCAATTTCAAACCACTCTATCAAACAAAACAACCAGACGGCCAATAATGGAATACGACACTAAGCAACGACTTATCTTCAACTATATGTGTTGTTTTCTTTCAAATAACAGTAAATTAAAATTTTTTGGTACAAGTCAACTTATGAGTTTGTCTTCTAGGTCTCGATTTTCTTGCATAATGATTCTAGTTCAATATGCTATCTAGAAGCTTCATCCTTCACAATTATGACACTTAGCAGTGGGAATCATCGTATTTACTTTCCTTTAACTGTTGTTGGGCAAGTTGTTTCGTAGTAATTTTTTGTTCACTTTTGACCTATTGATAAGTTTGAATAACTTATATTTTCTTCCCAATAGCTGTTTTCCGTCGTATTTATTTTTGTTTAAACAGTTGGCCAAATTGTTTCATAGTAATTTGTTTTGCACTTTTGATCTGATAAGTTTGAACAACTTATCTTTTCTTCCCAATAGTTGTTTTCTACTTCAAGTATTAGATTATTTTTGAGTAAATTACTATTTTATCTCATATGATTTGGTCATTTTAACACTTTTAACTTACAAATGAACCTTCTGACATACTAAACACTGAGGCTGTATCATATAATAGTTGTGTCTCCTAAGCACTAACTCTTTTACTTTTACCAGTTAATTGCAAAGATATTTTGTTATTTTTCAATTATGGGGTTGTTTTAAAAGTTAGAAAGTTTTTTCTAAAATTAAAGGATACTTATGGAATTTTTTAAACTAACAAAAATCAACCCAAGTTACATGAGTTTTAATTGTATATCTAAATAAATATTAGCATTATATTTTTCATTTTTTATTATATTTTATTAATTCGTTATTTTTTCGGATATTTTTTTTAAAAATTATGTTTTTTGAAATATACGAATAAATACCTCTTTTTCAAAAGAATTTGTTTTCCTATGAACGGCTCCTTTAAAATTGTTTGTTTTTCAAACTTATTTTAAAATCATTCATCTGTTTTAAAATCTTTCAATTCTTTAAACCCTTGGGTTTTTAAAATGTTTAGTTTTTGTAAAAGTTGTTCATTCTCTAAACCTTTGGTTTATTATGATAAATTATTTTTTTAACCCTTCATTTTCTAAATTCAATATTTTAAACCTTTTATTTTTAAAACATCTTTTTTAAGAAATTCGTCTTTTAAAGCCATTAATTCTTTAAAACTAAAACAACAATGAATTTAATAAGAATGGTTTTTTAGAAAGAATTACTCTAAAAAGAACCGTCTAAAAATAATCGCCTAAAAATAACAACTTTAAAAGAACACTTTAAAAAATAACTATTTTAAAAGGAATTTAAAATGAAAATTAAAAGAAAACGAAGAAATGATTTTAAAAAGAATGGTTTTAAAAAACGATTATGAAAATAAAAGTTTAAAAAAGAATAAATTTAAAAATAACTTTTTTTAAAAAGGAAAATATAAAGGTCTTTCCTTTTTACACCGTTCTTTTAAACATTGTTCTTTTTATACTTTTCTTTTTAAAATCTTTCTTTTTTAAAAAAAAATTCATTCGTTTTTAATTCGTTCTTTTTGAAAACTTTTTTATTCAAATTGTTTTCTGGAAAAGATGTATTTATTCGTTTATTCAATATTTTTATAAAATAATATATAACCACTAACGAAAATGAAAATAAAAAAATTGAAAATAATAATGCTAATATTTTTAAATATAACATTTAATTAGGTGTTGGTTTTTGTTACTTTAAATAATTTGATAAATGGCCTTTTAATGTTAAAAAACTTTCTAAATTCAAAGTAGGTAAAAAAAGACAAAAATAAACAAAGGCTCATCTAAAAAACGATTTTCCCTTTTGAAAGTCAAACATAAACATTAATTGCTTGGGAAAGTTGCATCTTTAATTTTGTGAAATACCAGTTTATTACCCGTCGCGTGTTACGGCGGTATCGTACGTGGCGTGATAAATTATAAACTAAAATTGATCCAAATAGTTTCCAAACTAAATTCATATCGAAACATAGAGTAAATCGAACCTATAATATTAAATAAACGTATTAACGTATTATATTTGACTCCGCTTTTTTGAAAATAAATTTATGTAAGCGCTAAGGCCCTGCAACAAACTCTCGGTTCAAAAATTGGTTTCTTCGAGACAAAGTGTGTTCAATCGTATATATAGAGCAATAAAAAAGTTATCTAATAAGGTTAAGGCACTTACATACTTGAAGTTCTACACACTTCACCATCAGATGAAAATCCCTTTTAGTAGCATTTGACAGCATGAAAACAACCTTTATAGTTTGCACACTTGGGTGGAAGACATTTTGCAGCCATTTTTAGTGTACCCATTTAAGCGCCAATGCTTTTCTAATCCAACACAATGCAACAGAAAGTTCATAGAATAACCTTAACACAACACAAAAACAATAAAAGGAATGATAGAAACTAGAAAGGTTTTTAAAATAACCAAAGCAGGAGATCCAAATTTTATGCAGTAGAATTTCTTGAGTTAGTGCAAGATCGAGTGTCAATTAGCTAATTATTCCTTCATCATCAACTGAGATTCATTTCAAAAAGTGAAAACAAAATATCATCTTCAAGGCGCATGACCTAATCGAAATTCAAGCCAAGTTAAGCACCAATAAACCCATTTAAATTTAAATCGTGTATACATGTATAGGCCAAAAACCAAGAACGAAAACAATAGTAAAATAACTAAAAGCTTTAATCACCAGATAAGCACACCTCTACTGTTGAAAAACACCTTCTAGCATGGTAGGTTTCCTACCATCCTCCACCTCCCTCATCATCACCGTAGCGCTGAACCACTGTCGCTTCTTTGTCGCCATAGCTTCGACTCTAACCCCGTCATCCCCCACCACCATCATCGTCAACGCAAACATTGGCGGACCTAACTTGGTCCAATGGGGGTCATCCACACCCCATGAATTTTTTGTCCTTTAGTATATATACGTTCAAATCCTGACCGACCCATAAAAATATTAATCCTTTCGAGGGCGAACCTTGGAGCAACTGGTAAAGTTGCTGCTTTGTGACCTTGAGGTCATGGGTTCTAGCCGTGGAAACAGCCTCTTGCATAAACTTGTGCAAGGAAAGGTTGCGTACATCAGATCGCTTCATGATCCGGCCCCTCCCCGGACCCTGCGCAAAGCGGGAGCTTCATGCACCGGGTATGCCCATGAAACTTTGACACGGACCCTCAACAAACTTTGACACCAACCTTAAAAAAATCAATTTAACATTTCAAAATTTTATAAGTATAAAACTACTAGTTTTAGTAAACCCGTTTATTATACGAACTGAATAAATAAAATCTACCACTTTAAAATTTATTAGTTATAAAATGATATTTTAATATAAGATATTATTGAAATTAAACGCATGTGTAATGAGTATAAGTAATAAAATAATGATATTATCAGTTAAACTTTTTTTTAAAACTTTTTTTCAATAAAATTAAACATTTTGTTTTGAAAAAACCATTTTTAAAAAATGTCATTTTGAACATTTTTCTTATTAAAACTTCTAATTTTAATTATTTTGTATTTTTTTTAAAAATTTGATGTTTTAAATAAATATTATTTAAAAAAATTGTTTTTTAAATAACATTAATAAAAAGATCTATTTCTTAATTTATTAAAAAATATTTTAAATCTAAAAGAAGTAAATAATATTTTTCGTAATTGATGCAGTTATTTAATAGTAGATAGAAACAGTAAAATTTTGATGAGAAGGAATGTGGTGTTGCCACGTGTCACATCCCGGCGGAAGCGTGAAATGTTTGGGTGTGATTCTTTCGCTCAAAACACATTGATTACAGATCAAACAGTTGTAACAATAAGTTTCATAACATCACATAATTTATATATATATAACATACACACACACACACACACACACACACACACACACACACACACATATATATATATATATATATATATATATTCAGGTTACATAAATATTTCATAAAAAAATATCTATGTAAAGACTAATACATTTTAATATGTAACCAAAATACAAAGTGTCTAATAACTGCTTCTTATTCTTCAATAGTAGTGGATGTGTGCATCCATCATTATGCTAGGCTCAAACACGTTTACAGTTATTTTGACACATGTCTTCCCAATTACTTCACCCTATCCGTTGTTAACATCAAATGAAAACATTACACTGTTAGTCATTCTGATTTCTTGAAAGAGCATACTTAAAACTGTCAATATAATATTAGTGATAAACATAGGTTTCATAACTAAACAAAATATATTAATGTAATATAAATAAGATTAAAACCAAACCTACTTATATGCCAGTTGATTTATAAATATCACAAATACAAATCATAAAATCAGATAATATAGCATCACAACACTCATCCTGTTGGTGCATGAAATATTTTCCTAATTAGCGCTACATATGTTACCAGACGGTTCCACATCCGAATTAATGGTTGTAGCTTATGACAAAATGACAGTATCTCAAAAAGTCTTATTTATTAGCATTAATCATAAAACAATATTCTTTTTTCCCCAAAACCCATAAACATAAAAACGGGGCTATGAATCTCACCTTAATTCTAGCGAAACCCTATAAAATAATTATATGTTAGAAATATATTTTAGTTCTTTAAAATTATCAGCACTTTATTTAGAAATTCAAAAACAGTATCTGCTGCTACCCATATATCATCAAAATCTAATAGCAGTAACATTTAAAAAATAAAGATTAACATATAAAAATTTCAACTAATAATTATTTAAAGACAATTTTCTAGAATTTCTACAAAATTTACATAAAATAAAATAAATAGCTACGGGTTTTCTAAAATCATCAAACTTTACCATAATAATTATCCTAAAGTTTGTATTACCTCATAAAGTTTAGGTTATTAACGCACAATAGGCAATTTACTATGATTTTTTACAAATTTCACATAAATCAACATAAATAGTTAAATATTTGTAAAAATTTCAGAATTTATACATAATATTCTATTCTGAATATCATAATTTATGTGAAATTTTCATACTTTAAGTCACTGTTTTTCTATATCTTTCAATTTTCTATTTATAAATTATATTAAAACATAAAACTCAGTAATATAAATGAATTTAATTACGAAATTTATTTTGAGACTTCTATAAAATACAAGGATCATTATATAATCTTTACATATTTTTACCAGGTTCGAAGCTTTCATATAATAATTATCTTTCTTTTCCTTGAATTAATTATATAAATTAATTTACTCAACATTATTACATTAAAATCTACAGATTATTATTTTTAATATTTCTTAGCAATTTCCTAATGTTTTTCCCACAATCATAGTCATTTAAGTATTTTAATCTAATTTCATCAAGAATACTAATATTTTTAACTCTTTAATTTGTAATCTTTTGTTTAAATCCTTGGTTTATAAAACCTTTAAGCTTTTAACTCTTAATCCCATTTCTTATTGATTTTTGAAATAAAAATAATGTGTTCAAAAGTTCTTGTAAGTATTCTTGATGATTAATCTTCAAGAGTTTGATTATGTGTTTATTTAAACACATACAACTTGTTAGCCACGTGTTTTAGAGATTAACATTGTTTTGATGGAGAAACTTAAAGAACTTGTTTTGCTAGATTACTTGATAATCAGGTGGAGATGTTAGTCCTTGGATTACAAGCAAGATGAACAAAAGATGGTAATGATGATAGTAGAACCAAAACAAGATGATGGTGAGCTCCGGAATCCTTGAAAATCAAGAGTAGGAAAGAGTGAATCGAGAGAATGGTGCTTGGTTGAGGTGATAAATGGTTTTGATGGTGGTGATGACAAACCGAGAAAGATAGGTGGTGTTATGGTGGAGAGGTTCATGATTACCTCTAAGTCCTAGACTTATGAGGTGATCATTATAGGGTTGCTTAGTAAGTCATTAGGAGGAGAGGTGTCAAACTACTAGCAAGGGTTAGTGGCATGGTAGCTAGGTGGCAGTTTGGGTGGTGATTAGTGTTGTGGGGTTTACGTGGCGGATTAAGGTGGTGATAGGTGGAAGGATTGGCTAGGTGGCAGGTTATGGTATTAATGACTTCCTTAGTCATTAAGCTAGGATTAGTCAAATACTCATATGCTTAATCGGGTTGTGTAGCTTCATAATAAACCGAGATTTAAGGCTAAGGGTTGTGTTTATGTTGGTGTATAGGTGTTTAAGATTTGTTTGGTTTTAGTTTTGATAAAAGTTTCTAAGTGTAACCTTGTTTGGTAACATTTGATTAAGTTTTGATTCTAATTCATTTTATGCAAATGAGAGACATTTACCAATTAAGTGACTTAATCATGAAATCTCAAAATTCAATAACTAGACACGTAACTTTCATGCATGCATGCACGTTCATATATTATCATACAAAAACATGAGAAATTCATATATAGCTAATTACATAAAATAAACCTAACAATTTCTAATAAGTATATAATATCTATTTAAAGAATTTCTTAAAATTTTAGTTTTACCTAGCCTTGGATTTTAGGGTTGTCACATTCTCCCCCCGTAAAAAGAATTTCATCCCGAAATTTCTTGATGAACATTCTCAAGTTGTGGTAGAGGATTTTTCTTTGTAACCGTCCTTTTAATTAAGTTTAACCTCAAAATAGATGAGGATACTTTTTTTTGATTTCATATTCCCGTTCTCATGTGAATTCAGGTCCTCTCTTTGAATTCTATGTTACTTTTACTATAGGGATCTTACTTTTTTTAAACTTTTTACTTTTCTATCTATAACAGCTACTGGTTCTTATACAAAGTGGAGTTTCTTATCTATTTTGATTTCTTGTATTGGTACCTTTAATGTCTCATCTACCAGACATTTCTTTAAATTAAATACGTGAAATGTGTTGTGTATCTTACTTAGTTCCTAAGGTAAATTTAACTTATAAGCTACAAGACCAATTCTATCTATTATCTCAAAAGGGCCAACATACCTAGGTTTTAACTTATTCTTTTTCCCAAATTGGATAATTTCCTTTGATGGTGATACCTTTAGATACACCTTATCTCCTATCTGAAATTACAAAGGCTTTCTTCTCTTATCAGCACAACTCTTCTGCCTATCACGTGTTGCCTTTAATCTGCCCTTAATTTCACTAATTTTATTAGTTGTTTCCTGTATAATCTCTAAGCCTGTAAGTTATCTGTCTCCTACTTCATTCCAACATAGAGGTGACCTACACTTTCTTCCATATAAAGCTTCAAACGGAGCTGCTCCAATACTAGCATGATAGCTGTTGTTATATGAAAATTCAATCAATGGCAAGTGTGAATCCCAGTTACCATCAAAATCTATTGCACAAGCTCGTAACATATCTTCCAACGTTTGGATTGTTCTTTCACTCTGTCCATCTGTTTATGGATGGTAAGCTATACTCATATTTATCTGAGTTCCTAAGGCCTTCTGTAAAGTTTACCAGAATTTTGAAGTAAATCTACTATCTCGGTAAGATATTATTGATATTGTTAGGACCGTGTACGTACGGAGTACTAACTGATTCTTCGTTATACCAGATCAAATAGTGCGGAATCCTATTTGATTGGTGATCCAATCAGGGAGAACGAAATCAAGATCAATCCTAACGATTAGAAAACGTTAAGAATGGAATAGGAATGATCTCAGACGTTCTATGAAGTTGGAATGGACGATCTGGACGCTCTGGGTCGACTAGGGTTTCAAGTATTCGAAGTGTTACGTTTTTCCACGAATTAAGTGGTATTTATAGGTTACAGCTATCAGTCGTACGACTGAGTCAGGCGACTGGCTCAGTCATGCGACTGAATCATACGCTTGGTTCATTCGGACGACTGAGTCAGTCTTATGACTCAATCGTACGATTGACTCAATCTCCTGGTTCAATCGTGTGACTGGCCTATTCGCATGGTCCAGTCGTGCGACTGAATCAGATAACTTAGTTAAACACATTCATGAACCCTTAATGGTTTAGAACTATGTCTAACAACTGTAAACCTATATAACATTGTCATATACGTGTGTAACAATAAACAATATAGATAGATATAACATTAAACAACCAATACACATATATAGAAGAGATTCTCATTATATTGATTAAACATTACATATGTGTTACAAGAAGAAGTTCTATTACATTTAAGTTCACTAGACTAGAACTGGGGACATGTGTACCAACAAACTCCCCCTTGGACCTAGTTCTATCTAGACTTTGACTTCTTTCATGAACTCTTCAAATCTCTTCAGTCTCTCCTCTTTAGAAACCGCAGCATGGATATTAAGTGCGAAGCATAGACGTATAATATGCTGAAACTGTAGTGCTTGCACTATATCCTGCGTATCAAAAAACAGTGGCCACTTGTACAGCGTATAAACATCGGACGCTGACAAGTTATTAGCCACATAGGGTCAAACACCCTTAGTGTCCATCGACCCGTCCTTCTCCAAAACAATGACTGCCTCTCCTGAGCGCCAGTCATAATACCACCACTTAAAGTGTGGGGTAAAGTCCTGTGGCATCTCCCTTAGTGGAATTCGGGACATTGTGCGCGGAGGTCGCCACTTCAGGACTATCTTTGGTTGACCAGTAATGGGACTTACTTCAGACCTTCTAATGTAACGTGTTGCCTGCTGTGGTCTAAAGTTGACCCATCTAGTCCTATACTCCCTTTTCAGGGCAGCCTCAAACCAGCCTGACATTTTCTTCGGATCAGCATATAATAGCTTCAGGCGCGCCAGCTGGTTGAGCTCAAAACCAGGGAGAGTCTTCAGATCGTGAGGGAATCTGAAGTACTCTATTCCCCTCTCTCGCTTCACAGCATAAACTCCAAGATCCTCAAAGTGAGCCCATGCTATAATCTTCCCTGACACCTTCATGTTTTTCTTGACTTTGTAGAGTTTGGTGTAGGTACTCTGTGTCGCTGTAGCACGTTGGGCTCGGACCTCGGCGAAGCAAGCCGCCCATTCAGCCTTTCAAATATCGACTTCGGCGTCCGTGGTTTGGGCTTGACTTGTTGAGGCTTCAGCTCCTTTCTCCTTATTGCTGAGTTTATCCAGAATGTCACTGTCAAGGTTGTTTACCAAATCTGGAAACACGTTTCCCTCTTGATCAGTGTATTCTGGATAATGCTAATCTGTGATGTCTTCAATTTCGATTTCTTCAACATCGTTGAGCTCGTCATCATCAGCATCATCAAAAATTGGAGCATCCTTAACAATTTCATCTGGATTCAGACGAAATATCTCAGCAAGCTGCTCATCAGTAAGGTCGTGAATAATTTCTCCTTCTTCAGGAGTATAACTCACTGACCTTCTGACGATCCCCTGCAGATCAAGAATCATTGTGAGTTGAGTCTTGACCTGTTGGAGGGGAGCAACATCATGCTCATCTTGCTAAAATCCCTTATCTGTTTAAGATCAACATGTAGAGTATCAAACATTAGTATAAACTCAAGTTAATTAAGCATTAAACATTAAATATTTACAAGAGTTTCATATAAGTCAAAATCTGAATCAAGTACAAAAGCTTTAGAAATAAAACATCTAATCAGTACTTTTGTCTTGGATCTTTTCTGGACTTCCAGCAGAAGGGGAGGTAGGTGGGGCAGCAGTTGATGCTCCCTTGTCTTGTCTTTTCTTGCTTCGTTTCTCATGACCAGAGGCAGAGGTAGATGCATCTCCGTCCCCTTCATCATCGTCATCATCATTATCTTCATCATCACCTTTCTCGTCATCAGCATCACTATCATCCTCTTCATCATCCTCTTCCTCATCATCACCTTCACCTTCTCCTATCTTGAGGGGCTCACTCTGAGTGTTTTTCAGCTTTAGCAGTAGAGTCTTGTGAGCCGCCTCCAGCTTCCCCATCTTCTCATCAGTTTCAGCCTCGTGTTAAAGCAAGCCTGTGATCTGATCAGTCTGTGCAGTGATCAACTGGGCTTGTGAAGCTGTCAACTCCCTCAGTCTCTCAATCTCAGCTGTTTGTGTAGAACTTTGCTCTTGCAGCTGTAGAATCTGAGCAGACTTAGCCTTGTCGGAGGCTAGCAACTGGAGCACCATGCTGTTCAGCGCAGCTAATTGCTCAACCACAGAGACCGGTGGTAGACTTGAGCTTGAGGGTGCAGATGAGGGTTGTGTTTGGTGAGTGGTGGTGGTTGTGGTGGCTGTAGTGAATATGGGAGGTGGTGGGAATGAAGTAGTAGGTGGTAGAGTGGTGGTGGTGGAAGATATGTGAGTATGAGATGGAGGTATAGTAGTGGTGGTGGTTTGGGGTGTTTGGGATATGGTGGATTGGGTGGTTTGAGTAGGTGCAGAGGAGGTAGTGATAAGCGTGATCCTCCTGCGTTTAGGCTTCATCCCATGAAGATGAGACATATGTTTCCTCCGCGTCCCCCTTGACGCGGAGGCTCCCCCTTGGCTGCCGGGAGAGGCTGGGGTGTATGATGGATCAGCTACGGAGCTCCCAGACTCTCCTTGGCATCCACTAACCGCCCGTAATCCCTCCTCAGTGGCCACTACCCGACTGCCCACAGTCCGGGTTAGTGGCACATCATCGGAATCCTCCTCTTCTTGCACATCAAAATCAGGATGAATTGGAGCTGGTTCTGGTCCTCCCTGACCAACTCCCCCTTGATCAGTACCATCATCGTCGTCGTCGGAGTATCAGAGGGAAAACCAATCGGCTCGACATCCGAGTCACTATCATCGTGACGCCACTTTCTCCTAGCTGGCGCCACGTAATCCTCACGGGCCAAATGCCCAAACAAACTCCTCATCGGGGGCTTGACCTGCTTGCCCCGGTATACTTTCATCCTTCCCAAAGTAGTGTCGTCCATGATCTCCAGGACGACAACATCATCTCTAGCTTTTGGGAGCTGGGGAAGCTTCTGGTCTATAATCATTTGCAGGAAGCGAGGATACATGCAGAAGCTTTCCTTCCCCTTGGTTTCGATGTTTTCCACCAAATAGGTGAAAATCATCCGTGAGAAGCTGAAGGGGAGGTTCAGCACCAGTGCAACATATGCACTCTGCATCTGCTCCGAAAGCTCATCAAAGCCTCCCTTTCTCGAGGCAATGCAGCGTAGAAGCACATGGGCCAAATACTTGAACTGGGGGCATAGATTGCTCTTGTTGAGCATACCTGAGTTGATGTCCCCAGAATACTTAGCCCGTAGAAAACACCCTCTAACAGTCAGCTGGTGTAGTCGAGTTGGACAATCACTATCGTCCCCAAACCCCAGGATTGTCCTTTGATCTTCCTCTGTGATCTCGATGGCCTGGCCAAAGATAGAGCTCCTGATGCGGTAGGGCTCAATGGATCTGTCTACAGCCACATTCTCCCAGAGTGCCTGCTGTACCGAGTGATAGGGAGTGCAGGAAGTAGATATAGCTCTGAAGATCCTAGATCTCCTCAAGAAAGCGATAATGCCAGAGAACTCTGCTGCATTCCTGGATGTCAAATCCAGATGAGCACAGATGTTGTGCTTCGTGCTTATTACCCAGCGACTTGCCATCTGTCACACAATGTAAATGAATGTTAGTGCATCAATAAGATAGCAAATTTAAAGTCAATGAGCTTTACACCTTGGTTGAGTCGGGCGACTGAGCTACCGAATGAACACAATCGTGCGACTGAGTAGAATGACTGAGCTTTATATGAGTAATTTATTCATACGGGCGACTAAGTCAAGCGAATGAACCTAGTCGTGCGATTGAATCAGTCGTCCATCTCAGTCGGACGACTGAGACTAGTCGTCTTCTTAGTCGGGCGATTGGAGTTCATCAGTGTGTCCAGTCGCCTACTCGACGGTTTGTCAATTCAAATTTGTATTTTGAGTAATACTTGATGTTAAATGTCGAAATTTGGCTCATTTGACTCAGAGATGACCGATTAAGCATGTTTTAACTTTTGTTTGAACGTTTAGGTTAGTTTGGACAGCCAATTTGTTCATTATGTTCTCGGGTACTGTTTGGTCAGAATTCGAGTGATTCTTGATGTCATTGATCGATTTCAAAGATGAAACACCATGAATATTACCTGTATAAGCACTAATGAGAGTTAGAGTACACAAAACGAAGGTAAATATGAATCAATTGAAATTTTGGCAGCGGTTCGTTAGGTCGGGCGAATAGAGGGGGCGATTTGGGTGAATGAGCGACTGAGATGATTCGGCCTGTTTTTATACTAGGGCAAATTCCAGTCGGGCTACTGAGCCTAGTCGCCTTGGTCAGTCGGGCGACTGAGTCTCAGTTGTTCAATCTACCCAATCGTTCATCTCCAATCGGGCGATTGAGGTTCATCCAAACGACTGTTACAGTCGGTCACCTCCAATCGTTCGATTAGATTCATTCGCACACCCCATTCGCACGTTTGACCTAGTCGGTCACTTTCAATCGGCCGATTGGGCTCATTCACATGTCCCAATCATACGATTGTATTCAATCGTATAGCCCATTCGTATGACTGATCATACTCAACATGAAGTTGTGCTATTGGGCTATACTTGTGCCATCTTAGTCATTTCAGTTATAGACACATAGTTATCCTTCAACATTTGATAAAACATTATGTGTAATTGATCATCTCAGACATGATCCATTTAACCACCCGATCACCTCAGACGTGATCCATTTAACCACCCGATCACCTCAGACGTGATCCATTTCACCACCCGATCACCTCATACGTGATCCATTTAACCACCCGATCACCTCAGACGTGATCCTTTTAACCAACTTATCACCTCAGACGTGATATTTTTATCCTTTCAAAAACAATTTTAAATAAACATTAAGCTCGTTTAGTGACATTAACAGATAACCATACACACAGTCCGACATTGACACACTAGTACTAACAAATATAAAATGTTAAACTACGAACAAAATGAACATCTTTTTGTGATTTTTGTTAGGGCAGGTTTGTGTAGCCTATCAGCATTGACGTTATGTCAGGAACAGACTCATTTGGAATCAGACATGCATATACACCATTACTTGGAACATTATGAGTTGATTTCACCTTTCATGATGACATATCATAGTTTGTTCTGATCTAAGACTTCTAGGTACTAACTGGGAATCATGTTTGATATGATACGTAACACACTTTGATTGTCAACTTCAGTCGGTGCATACAAGACGATTGTCAGTATACTTGTCTACTTAAATTCATTCACAGACTTTTGACACACATTGGTAATGAATTATGTTATATTATTTCAAACAACATTTGTGTATCCCACGCTTATATGGTAATCAGCATTCCTTAATGGACTTTCGAGCGGTCTTTAGGTATTTTTGCAAGAAGAGACTATTCTTAGATCTTTCAAAGAGAAGCCAATCCTCAGGTCAGTGCCATCGCACAGCAGAGAGGCGGCAAACAACAATGAAGTCTAGAATATGTAGGTTATGCTTATCCTCAGGTCCGTGCCATCGCACAGCAGAGAGGCACACAACCTATCTCCTTGTTAGAGCATTTCTTATTTTCTTTTGCACATAGCACACCAACAACATAAGTTATCAGCTTGATTACGCTTGTATTCAATTTTTTCGTGCTTTGCTCTTTTGTGGTCATTTGCACACCTTTGGTGGCATTTATATGCTCGTTATCCTTTATCGGAAGAGCTGATTATGTTAACCAGTGATAAGATGGGAACCCACAGTTGATTGAACCATTTAGTTTAGATTAAGTTTACCAATGACGTCTACTTGTCTATTGTGTTGAATCTACTGACACATCATATAATGAACTAGCACCTCCCAAGATCAACTTTCTCCGTGTAATTACAGTAACAATCAAACGTACTATCATTTTCCCATTTTGTTAGACTTAGACTTCTCTGATTTTGACATTATCAGTAAGTTAAATAACATTTTGATCTCAAAATCATTTTGTTGTTCCATATAACTCGATGCCTGTGTACTATCATCTTTCAATTTTTGTCGAGTCACATTTCCTGTTTTGTTGTCTTTGCCTTTTCAGCTTTACTCACCTTCCCCTCCCTTTTTTTTAAGTAAATAAATACTGAATTAAACCTAATCTCCCCCTAAAATTCTAAAACAGAAAATCTTTTTGTGTTTTTGGATTTTTATAACAACAAGGAAATTAAAAAAATAAAATAAAATAAAAGACGAAAAATAAAGAAAAACGGTGTCGGACTATGTATCTGTTTCTTCTAATATAACACCACTTTTCTTTTTAACCCCGTTGACCTCTAGCAGATAGAAAAATCTTGGTTTATCAAATGGTTTGGTGTAGAGGTCAGCGCGTTGAAAATCCGTGTTAATTTTGACCACATCAATTAAGTGTTTTTCATAGCAATCGCGTATGAAATGATACTTTATGCCTATGTGTTTGGTCTTAGGATGTTGAACCGGATTTTTAGTTACTGCAATTGCAGCAGAATTATCAACATAGATAGGAGTAGAAGTGAAATGCAAACCGTAATCCCGCATTTGCTGTTGAATCCAAATGATTTGAGAGCAGTAGCTGGCGGCGGCAACGTATTCAGCTTCAGAGGTAGACAGAGCAACTGATAAAACATAACGACAATAATCGAATGATTTTATTGATACCTGTTCCTCTGATACCAATTGTGAAGTCACTGGATCGGTAAACATCCGAGCATGTTCTTGACGGAAGGTGATAAACCAAAAGACAAATAAGAGTACGAACAATAATCGAATGATTTTATTGATAAAACATAACGATTTTAAGCTCGTTACAACTTAAGAATCAAGAATTTTGGCAAGGGGAGATCGAGCATGATCTCCCCTCTCATCCGGCAGCGCCTGGGCGCCAGGAACACTATGAAAACCCTTGTCGTAAATCTGAGACACAGAAAGCAGATTGTTTTCTAACTGCTGAATAAAGTTGACTTTGTCGAATCTTACCTTGTCATTACCTACTTCGCCCTGAGCGGTAATGTATCCTCCTTTGTTACCAGCAAATGAAACGTGTCCCCCTTTAATTTGTTTTACATTGAAAAAAAGAGACTTGTTTCCCGTCATGTGCCTGGAAGCTCCGCTATCTACTATCCATGTATTTGTAGACGCACTATAGCGGACAACCTGCACATATGAGAAAATCATAAGTTAAGGATGGGGACCCAAGCCTTAACTGGCTTGGGTTTCCCAGAGGAATCAACCATCATGAATTCGACCCACTGTCCTTTATCAGTGGGTGGAATCTCAACTTTCAGATTGTCCTTGCTTTCAGACAAACCAGTTGTCTTGGCTTTCCATAAACCATCCCTGTGAAAGGATTGTTTGTGGTAAACCTTAGACTGATTTACGGTTTGAGCATATGGTTTAGATTCAGAAACAGGTTTTACCTCTGGCATCACGGACTTGTCGGGGACTTGTCTGTTTTGCCATCGGCGAGGTGGAGACGAAAAGGACCTATAAGGTGTTTTAGACCTAATAGGTGTTTTCGATCTAACTGGAGTCTTAGAACGCCGTTTTGAATCTACTTTGACTTTGTCGTGTAGCTCAACCTTAATTCTTGTTGTCTGATAGTGAGGACAATTAGTTAAAATATGACCGCGCTGACCACAAGTATAGCAGGATCTCCATTCATCAGGGTTAGGAGATCTCTTGTGGGGCGGTGAACAAACCTCAGATTCTTTGTTATTATTATCACTTTTAAGATTTTCACCTCCTTTGACAAATTTAACTTGTTTAACATGATTTTTGTTTGTTCTTGGAAATTGGTGATTATCTTGCTTCACTGGTTTAGCTTGAGTGTCTTTGGAAATCTTAGGTTGTTTGGAAGTTGATGTTTTACCCAACCCATGAGATGTTTGAAAATTCTCTTCCACTCCCTTGCCAGTGATTTTTGTGTTTGATGCAGAAGCTGTCTGGTTAGGAACCGAAGGAGCAGAGTTGACTGCTGTATCCGGATCACAGACTAGAGGAGTTGTCACCACAGATCCTTTATGGGGTTATCATTAATTGGACGTTGTTTGATGTTTAAAAAGGACTCATGTGGTGGTGGCACAACTTTATAACCCAAACCCTCCCCGTTGTTGCGTTCTTTAACCAAGTTTTTCAAAATATGTGAGGAACTAGCTAGACTGTGGAGTCTTTGTTGCAAAGACTCGTTTTCAACTTGTAAAACCGCTCGTTCCTTCTTAGTTTCTTCTATTGTCTTTAAATAAAACTTGATATCATTTTCTTGGTTAAAGGCAACAACTTCAGTTTCTTTTAACTGTTTCTTTAAAGCATCAATCTTTTCTTTATAACTGTTTTCATTCTGTTTTAAGATTCTGTTTGCTTCAGTGCACAATTTTAAATCCTTTACTAAGTTATCATTATGATCTAATAACCTAGCAAATTTCAGGTCAATGCTTTCCCTAAATTTTTCACATTCAACACAAGCATGTTTAGTAAATAATTCATCCTTTGATTCTACCTGTGCCGATGTAGATGTTCCAGCCATGAAAGCATTTTGGGGTTCAGATTGTGCTTCAGTCGCAACATTCAGTTCATTCTCCACAAGCTGATCAACATCAGCTATGTCATCATCCAATTCAGCATTGTCAAGCTCAGCTGAGTTCTCCCCCTCACTTGCTGAGTCTTCATTTTGGTCCTCGACAGAAGCTATGTTGGCTTCACCATCAGATAAGAACCGGAAGGACCAGTCCTGTCCTTCATCACCTTGTGCCACCAAAGCCTTGGAATCACTTCCTGCTGGAACTAGCTTCTTATCTTTATCTTGCCTGTTGAACGAGGAGAATGGATTTCCGTTCCCAGTCTATTTAGGCTTCACACATTCCCTCTTGAAATGTCCTTTCTCACCGCAGTTGAAACACGTGACTTTGGACTTGTCAAACCCAAAAGTAGTATCTTTAGTAGCCACGAGATTCTGCCCTGTCTTCTTAACAAACTTCTTTGCTCGTCGCACAGCACTTACGAGTGCCCACATAATATCCATCCTCTCCAACTCATTTTCATCCACCTGCTCATAGTCTTCATCAGCCAAATGGCAGTTTCCTATCTTCCTTGCAACCAAACCATCATAGGAATGAACCACTGCAGCAAGTAGGTCCATGTGTTCCTTAGCAACTTCCATAGTGACTTTACCCAGGTTCTCAGTTATTAACTTCGTCGAGTGAGCTTCAGTAATACTGTGTTGAACCCCTGATGAACCAGATGACTCACCCCCAGACGATGAGCTTTGACCAGATGTATTAGAAACAAATGCAGTCTGCAGAGGAGCATTGGAAGACTTTGCAATTGGAGTTGGAGTCACATTGTAAAGAGTAGGATCCTGAGCATATGCACCCTTCTTTGCTTTATACTTATGTCTAACCTCTTCCTCTCGCAGTTTCATAATAAAGTCATTTATATCCAAAGTCTCGAGAACTGAATTGTGTCTCAAGGCGGAAATAAATGAATCCCATTTTTCTGGAAGACCTTCAGCTAAACTGGCGACCTTTTCTTCTTTAGACGTTGTAACCCCATGAGTGTGAAGTTCACTCATTAGATGATAGAAGCGGTCAATGATGTCGTCCAAGCTCTCGTTCCCAATAGCAGAGAAATTGTCAAACTCCTTTTGAGAGCTTTGGCCTTTAAGGATTTCAGAATTGAGCTCCCTTCATACCTTTTCTCGAGAGCTTTCCAGAATTTTTTACTCTGTTTCTGATCCGACTACTGATGGAAGATCTCTTTAGGAATAGACTGGGTGAGCATAGCATAAGCCTTCTTTTCAGCATTATAGGCAGTCTTTTGAGCATCAGTCATTCCACTCAACGTTAATGGCAAACCATCAGTACCAACTGGCATGGTGTAACCAGTCTCAATAGAATTCCATAGATTAGTATCCACGCCATTGAGATGAATCTCAAACCTTTGCTTCCACTGCGGGAACTCATCAATGGATAGAAGCTTAGGCGGCTTATTGTGATTACCAATCTCATTCTCCAGAAGCAGTAGGTTCTGGATCTTTGAGTCTTTCCCTGCTGAGAATGCGAAGTTTTCGGAGTCCATAATGAAGGTTGACTTAAACAGACTGTTATGCGATTGGAAGGTACGATTGGGATGCGATTGGCACTAACAGTATGCGACTGGACTTAGACGCACGATTGAACAGCCGACTGAGAGACTTAGGCGACTGAACAGACTGAACGACTCAACTGGACGACAGAACTGGGCGATTGTCTCAATCGGGCGATTGAACAGGCGAACCACTCAATCGGACGATTTAGCTGAGCGACTGGACTTCAGTCGTACGATTGAGATAATCGTGCGACTGGGTCGGCTGAAAACGAGGTTTTTCACAATTTTTGACCTAAAACGTGGTTTTTGACACCCTAGACGCCTGTAAGTCGAAAAACACTGATTTTTCAGAACATGCACACGTAAAGACTCGATTTTTAGCAGAAAGATTGGATCTTTTCGCGTAAAAACGTAGACTTTTTCACAAAAACGATTGAATCAACGAAGAATCAAGAGCCTATGGCTCTGATACCACTTGTTAGGACCGTGTACGTACGGAGTACTAACTGATTCTTCGTTATACCAGATCAAATAGTGCGGAATCCTATTTGATTGGCGATCCAATCAGGGAGAACGAAATCAAGATCAATCCTAACGATTAGAAAACGTTAAGAATGGAATAGGAATGATCTCAGACGTTCTATGAAGTTGGAATGGATGATCTGGACGCTCTAGGTTGACTAGGGTTTCAAGTATTCGAAGTGTTACGTTTTTCCATGAATTAAGTGGTATTTATAGGTTACAGCTATCAGTCGTACGACTGAGTCAGGCGACTGGCTCAGTCATGCAACTGAATCATATGCTTGGTTCATTCGGACGACTGAGTCAGTCTTATGACTCAATCGTACGATTGACTCAATCTCCTGGTTCAATCGTGTGACTGGCCCATTCGCATGGTCCAGTCGTGCGACTGAATCAGATAACTTAGTTAAACACATTCATGAACCCTTAATGGTTTAGAACTATGTCTAACTGTAAACCTATATAACATTGTCATATACGTGTGTAACAACAAACAATATAGATAGATATAACATTAAACAACTAATACACATATATAGAAGAGATTCTCATTATATTGATTAAACATTACATATGTGTTATAAGAAGAAGTTCTATTACATTTAAGTTCACTAGACTAGAACTGGGGACATGTGTACCAACAGATATGGGTATCCCATGTCTAGACATAATTTCTTTCATATAAATTCTTGCTAGCTTTTCTATTTTATAATACTCTCTTATAGGTAAGAAATGAGCTGACTTAGTTAGTCTATTAACTATATCCTATATTGTGTCATACCCATTCGAGGTTCTAGGCAACTTAGTTACAAAATCCATAATCATCTGATCTCACTTTCACTCAGGGATTTCTGGTTATTGCAAACATCCTGAGGGTTTCTGATATTCAGCCTTAACTCTTAAACAGACATCACACCTTTCTACAAACTCAGCAACAGCTCTTTTCATACCCGGCCACCAATACTGGTTTTTCACATCTTTATACATCTTATTGTTTCCTGGATGCACTGAATACCTAGACTTGTGTGCTTCTTTTAAAGTGGTTTCCCTTAGCATGTTATTGTTAGGGATCCAAATTCTTCCTTTAAATCTCAAAACTCCGTCTGACCTAGCTTCAAGCTGCTTGCTTTGTCCCATTACTTCTTTCAAATCATTTTTTTGTTGAGCTTCTTGAATCTGGTTTAGTAAATCTGAATGTAACTCCATCCTCATAGCATGAGCCTGTAATGGATTAGTTCTTTCTTTTCTACTTAAAGTATCGGCCACTACATTTGCTTTTCCTGGATGGTATTTGATTTCACAGTCATAGTCACTTAATAATTCTATCCATCTCCTCTGCCTCATATTCAGCATCTTTTGATCAAATATATGTTGTAAACTCTTATGATCCGTATAAATTATACACTTAGTTCCATATAAATAATGTCTCCAAATCTTTAGTGCAAACACTACTGCTCCTAATTCTAAATCATATGTAGTATAATTCTTTTCACTTCCTCTGAGCTGCCTAGATGCATATGCAATCACTTTATCTCGTTGCATTAACACACATCCAAAACCTTGATGTGATACATCACAATATAGTACGAAATCGTCTATTCCTTCTGGAAGTGCTAAGATAGGAGCACTGCATAACTTATTCGTTAAGAGTTCAAAATGTTCTATTTTTCTCCCCATACATATACCTTATCTTTCTGAGTTACCTCTGTTAAATGTTGGGCTAACCTTGAGAAATATTCTATAAATCTCCTATAATATCCTGCCAAACATAAGAATTTTCCTACCTCAATTGGTGTCTTTGGAATTTCTTATTTCTTAACTGCTTCAATTTTTGCTGGGTCAACTTGAATTCCCTTTTGGTTAACCACATATACTAAGAATTGTACTTCTTTTTTCAAAAATTCATATTTTGAAAATTTGGCATACAATTGCTCTTTCTGAAGTAGTTCTAAAGTTAACCTTAGATGTTTCTAATGTTTCTCCTTACTCTTGGAATAGATTAAGATGTCATCTATAAAGACTATGATAAATTTATATAAATAAGGTTTACATACCCTATTCATTAAATCCATGAACACTCCAGGAGTATTAGTTAATCCAAATGGCATTACAAGAAACTCATAATGACCATACCGAGTTCTGAACACAGTCTTAGGAATATCCTCCTCTTGCACTCTTAACTGGTGATATTCTGATCTTAAGTCAATTTTGGAGAAGTAACTAGATCCTTGCAATTGATCAAATATAGCATCTATCCTAGGTAGTGGATACCTATTCTTTATGGTTACCTTATTGAGTTCTCGGTAATCGATACACATTCTAAAAGTTCCATCCTTCTTCTTAACAAATAGAACTGGTGCTTCCTAAGGGGATACACTAGGACGTATAAACCCTTTATCTAATAATTCCTGAAGTTGGCTCATTAGTTCCTTCATTTCTGTTGGTGCAAAATGATATGGAGATTTGGCTATGGGGGCAGTCCCTGGTACTAACTCAATCTTGAATTCTACCTGATGAAGGGGTGATAATCCTGATAATTCATCAGAACATACCTCTTGATATTCTCTAACAATAGGAACATCTTCTAAAATTTTCATGTCTAATTGTGTATCTAATATATGAGCTAGAAATGCTAAACATTTCTTTTTCAAGTATTTCTGTGCTTTCTTACATGAGAATGTCTTTACAGTACCCCTAGGTTTTTCACCATATATGGTAAGGATTGTATTATTCTTATTTGTAAGAATTTTAATCATTCTTTTTCCACAAATAATTTCATCCTGATTCTTACTTAACCAATCCATACCCACAACAACATCAAAACCTCATAATTCAATAGGAATCAAATCAATATTAAAGTAATGATCATCTAAGTTTAGAATGAAATTAGGAATAACTTCGTTAGCTTCAATTATTTTTCCATCAGCTAATGCTGTCATATATCTATTTTTTAGCTTTTATGATGTTAAACTAAGTAAAGACTTAAATGTATGCGAAACAAAACTACGTGTCGTTCCCGTATCGAATAAAACAATTACAGGTTGGTTGTTAATAGGAAACGTACCCGTTACTACTTCCGGTTCTTGTCGTGCTTCCTCAACCTGCAACACAAAGGCTTTACCACGTGGGTTGTTTATGGGAGCTTTCTTTTTCAACTCCGGACACTCATTGCGAAAATGATTTCCATTTCCACATTGATAGCAAACTGGTTTAGGGTTTGCAGGCCCCTTACAGTCTCGGGATATGTGTCCTTTCTTCTTATAATTGTAGCAAATCATAATCATATACTTACCATGATGGTATCTTTGACAAGTGTTACACCATAGTTGACCTTCCGTCTAAGGCCTCTTTTCTTGTGCAACTCCCAAGAAGTTTCTCACTGGGTTTCTGGCTACCTTCTTCTGTTGACTCCCTCCGAATCTTTTTCCAGAATTGCTTCTGTTCCATTTCCTCTTATTTCCAATCCTTGAATTAGTCAAGGATCCGTTTCTAATCATTTCATCTGTCAAACTTCCTACTAGAGCCACTACATCTTGAAAAGTTTTTGGCATTGCGGATTTCACCATTCCTCTTATCTATGGTACTAAGCCCCAGATGTATCTTCCTATCCTTTTTGTTTCTAGAGTCACCAGATATGGCATTAACCTAGAATGTTCATTGTACCTATTAGTATACTCCCGATGTGCTGCATCTTTCATTTATAATGCCAAAAATTATGTTTCTATTTTTCTCTATTTCATTATAAGGGCAATATTTTTCAATTACTAGACTCCTAAACTCTTCCCAGCTTAATCCGTTTCATAACGTGCCTTCCTTTTGGACCTACATTTTCCACTAAGATTGTGCCTCACCCTTAAGAGAATGTGAAGCAAACATGGTTTTGTAGTTATCAACACAGTTACTAATATCTAGTACTGATTCCATCTCTTTTAACCAGCGTAAGGCTTGTACTGCTCCACCTTTCCCGTCAAACTCCCGGGGTCTGTATGACTTTAATTCTTATAGGAACATCCTTTCCTAACTCTGTCTACAACCTCTTCCTTTCAGGTGTTCTCCTATGTTAGCATTTTCTGGTTCCTCATTTCCAGGTGGTACACATCTGAAATTAAGGTTTTGTTATAATTGAGCTATTAAGATGGGTATTGCAGCTTCTAGTTGTTGATTCACTATCTGAGAAATCCTTTCATTCTTAGTGGCTGTGGTAGGTTCTGGCGGAGCTTCTTCTCCTAGCCTAGTTCTTGGTCTTCCAACTCGTGCAGTTCTTCTTACTGGTTGAGTAGTTTCTTTTGGCGGCATGTTTCACTATATTTTAATTGTATTAATATCTTAAGAAGATAAGAAGATATATGTAAGTTTTTACTGTAAACACAATATTTTAATGGTCATAAAATCAAATAATTTAACATATATTCTTATTCTCTTATTCTTAAAGTTATCATAGCATACATAAGGTTTTCTAAATTTCTAATTTTTCCAAACCAATTTCCATAGTTTGGTCAGAATGTTATTGCCTCTTTTCCTTCCTTTCTTGACATATGTTTTGATTACCCGAACCTCTCGTTGAATCTTCTTAACCTTTTTTAGAATTTTGTTGGTTGCCTCTATTTGCCATTCTTCCAACCTTTGCCTTTTTCCTTCTTCTCCTTCTATCTTAGATTCATCAGATTGTTTCATGAGTGTCATCTCAGATGTTGTAGGAAAATTTTCAGGGTTTAGATATCTTGTTTCCTGTATCTCATTATTCAGAAGTTTCCTGCTATGACGTACTCTCTTTCTAGGAGTCTGGATTGTGTAACTTCTCATAGTTACTGTTGCACGTCAAACATAAAACTTTGGCATGGTCTGGATCCAGGTCTCTGGTTGAGGTGTTTCTATTTGATTCTGAGGTTCTATCTCAGGTGTTGTTTCTCTATGATTCGAATGATCAGTTTCGTTATAGTAACTATCAGGTTTATCAGAACTTATGCTGCAATTTTTTTTATAAATTTAACTCATGTAAATAACATAGAAGTCATAGAATTTTCATATATGAATCATATATATATTTCAAGTTTCATTCTTATCTAAGCATGAATATGATCATATAAAATCATAAAAGAAAATAATATCACCTTGATGATTTGCTATCATATGAGCTTATGGTTATAGTCTATGTATTTGCTAATAATAACTAATTCTCTATAACCAATGGCCCTGATACCAACCTGTCATATCCCGACAGAAGTGTGAAATACTTGGGTGTGACTCTATGGCTCAAAATACATTGATTACAGACCAAATAGTTGTAATAATAATTTTAACATAACATCATATAATTTATATATATATTCAGGTTACATATAGGTTTCATACAAAATTTGTCTATGTAAAGACTAATACATTTTAATATGTAACCTAAATACAAAAGTGTCTAATAACTGCTTCTTATTCTTCAATAGTATTGTATGTGTGCATCCACCATTATGCTAGGCTTAAACACGTTTACAGTTATTTTGACACATGTCTTCCCAATTACTTCACCCCATCCATTGTAAACATCAAATGAAAACATTACATTGTTAGTCATTCTGATTTTCTGAAAAAGCATACTTAAAACTGTTAACATAATGTTGGTGAGAAACATAGTTAACTAAACAAAATATATTGATGCAACATAAATAAGATTACAACCAAACCTACTTATATGCCAGGTGATTTATAACTATCACAAATACAAATCACAAAATCAGATAATATAACATCATAACACTCATCCTGTTGGTGCAGAAAATATTTTTCTAAGTAGCGCTACCTATATTACCAGACGGTTCCACATCCGAATTAATGGTTGTAGCTTATGGCAAAATGACAGTATCTTAAAAAGTCTTATTTATTAGCATCAATCACAAAACAATATACTTTTTCCCTCAAAACTCATAAACATAAAAGCGGGGCTATAAATCTCACCTTAATTCCAGCGAAACCTTATAAAATAATTATATGTTAGAAATATATCTTATTTCTTTAAAATTTTTAGCATTTTATTTAGAAATTCCAAAACAGTAGCTACTGCTACCCATATATCATCAAAATCTAATAGCAGTAACATCTAAAAATACCGATTAATATATAACAATTTCAATGAATAATTATTTACAGAAAAGTTTCTAGAATTTCTACAAGTTTTACATAAATAACAGAAATAGCTACGGGTTTTCTAAAATCACCAAACTTTATCAAAACAATTATCCTGAGGTTCATATTGCCTCATAAATTTTTAGGTTATTAACTCACAATAGCCAGTTTACTATGATTTTTACAAGTTTTATAAAAAATAAATTAAATAATTAAATATCTCTAAAAATTCCAAAATTTATACATACTGTTCTATTCTGAATATCATAATTTATGTCAATTTTTCATAATTTAACTCATTATTTCTATACAGTTTCACATATAAGTTAACACACAAATAGGTCATTTTCTACACAGTTTCGCACACAGTTTCGTAGCAGTTTCGCATTTTGTTTGGCATGCAGTTTCGCTACCAGTTTCGTATGGCAGTTTTGTATGCAGTTTTACTGCCAGTTTCGAATGACAGTTTTGCCCAACTTTTGTTAGAATTCCATGGCTGCGTTTTGCTGGAAGAAATCCACAGTTTCGCTGGAAGAACTGTTAGTTTCGCATGACGAACTCACAGTTTCGTATGACGCATAAAAATGATGTTCCAACCCGTTTTTAACCCAAAAATTCGACTTTTTACACCCAAATCCTTCGTTTTTCATACATGAAACTATATCTAAGCTTTTTACATGATTTCATGCATAAAAACATGACTTTTGTAGGATTCTTTGTCACTTTTCAAAATCCCAAAACCCTAGAATCTGAATCTGCTATAAAGAGATGTTTGGATGATAATTCTTACCTGGATTCGTTTCTCTTTTCTCGTTGTTTGATGCCCAAACACTTAGCTCTTCAATCATTTAACCGACAAACTTCAAATCTTGATTTCTCTCTACTTTCTCTCTTTACTTTCTCTCTAGAAAGTTGGTTGTTGAGTTGCAAATGGGGAGAAATATGGTTGGTTTTGTTTGTATACCGGGTGTTCACGAGACCTTAAACTCGTCTAACATATAACCCGTATGGTTAATTTGGTCCATAATCCATTTTCCTTGTAGTTATATTAAATAACCCTCCAACTAAGCCTATTATTATTAATTGGGTCGTTTCGACTTTTTCATGGGCGTTACAAAGAATCTGACCAACTGATGAAGAGATGAATGGCTTTAGTTCTGATAGTTGTTGTAAACAAGTAAAGTTCAGATCAAGACTTATAGTCATCCTTAAGTTTTGGTAGCATCAACCTAGGTCAGTTTGTAAGAGTTATCTTAAACGCTGAAGCTAACCAAAGATCTCTCAGCATGCATTTTGAAGTACAAGTAAGTTACTTAGGAAGATTTGACAATATACAAAGAAAATTCACCAAGTGTCAAATCTTCCAAAGCCAAACACGCAAATCTTTTGAATCCAAAGATGAAGTCTTCCAAAGCTTCAAGACAAAGACTTCCAAAGCTTAAAGACTGATTTCTTTTGAATACAAAGAAGACATGCTTTCTCTAACACTACTTTTGATCAAAAATCACTTTTTGCTGCCATCTATGAAGACTCACCAACTTATATAAGTTAGTGATTATCTTCGTAATTTTGTCAACTGCACATTATGGTGTTTGATCGAGTCTATAACTTTTCACTCTTGTACTTTTATCCTTTCTGTATTAAAATAGGATGTGAGCTATGGCTATGGGTGTTCAAAAATATCCGAATCCGAAAATCCGATCCGAAAATCCGAATCCGAATCCGAAATATCCGAATTTTCGGATATCCAAAAATTCGAATATCCGAATTTCGGATATCCGAAAATTCGGATTTGGATTCGGATAGTAATTTTCAAAAGTTTCGGATATTCGGATATCCGATTATTCGAAAACTAAAAAATGTATTTTTTATTTTTTTAATTTAAGATATATTTTTACTTTAGATTGAGATTTTTAGTGTATATTATGAATTTTATGATATGAGTTAGTTTTTATATTATTTTTATAATATTATATGTCTAATTATTGTAAAAAAACTAAAAAATAAAAAAAATAAAAAAATAAAAAAAATAAAAAAATGAATTTCGGATATCCGAATCACTATCCGTATCCGTATCCGAAATTTCGGGATATTCGAAATTCGGATATCCGAAATTTCAGATACGGATACGGATAGTGATTTTCACTATCCGAAAATTTCGGATATTCGAAATTTGGATATCTGAATTTTCGAATATCCGACTTTGAACACCCCTAGCTATGACATGTCATAGTCACTAGTTAAAAAACAATCTAACTTTTGACTTTACATTGATCTTGTTGTCTAGATTAGTGTCTACCTGGCCTTCAAAGTATGGCCGACTGTAGGATGTAGTATAAAGCGTCTTATGTAACCAGTACTTAGGAATAAACCTTGTAACAATTGTAAAATACTTGAGAGCAATATAAACCATCCTTGAGAACCAATCTCTTTGTTCTTGTGTTCTTACTTTTCTTCTTTGTTTCATTTGCCTCGTTCCCAATTTGATATGTTAAGTGTTATACTCTTCACATTGTAAAACTATTGCATGAACATTACCGGTCCCGTATAAACCAGTGATTAAGAAAATTGATGGTTATGATTCATTCTTTATCTTCTCACTTTCAAGATTAAACATAGTTTTACTTGAACCCTTATATTATACGTATACGTATACGTATACGTATACGTATACGTATACGTATACGTATACGTATACGTATACGTATACGTATACGTATACGTATATCTACATGTATGTGTATGTGTATGTGTATATGTCTGTGTATGTACATGTACATGTATATGTACTTGTACATCATGTACACGTACATGTATTTGTATATGTTCGTTTGACCCGGTTTAAAAAATGCTAAAAATCCTTTTTACTCCTTTTAAGCAACAACAGTTTTAGTTTAACCTATGTATAGGAACATATATGCATGTGTATATATATATGTGTGTGTATGTGTGTATGTATCCACATATATGTATATATACATATAAACAGGGGGAATAAATAAGAAGTTATTTTATTGCCCAGAAATAATTTATAGCCACTCCTAAATCATATCAAATAAATTCCAATTGAAATCATTTTCTTGGGTTGAAACCGACCCCTCAAACTCTATTATCTTACTTTTAGGGTTTAGGGTTTGAAATTTAGTGTTTACGACTTAATGTGAGGTTTAGCTTTTAAGATTTAGTTTTTATAGTTTAGCATTCGGGTTTATCATATAAGATGTAGTCCCAAAATTGAAGGTTTAAGATCCAACGAGTCGGTTCTTGCAATTGTCATGATTCTTTGTTGTTATAAATTATTCTAATATTTAACTATAAATCTTTTTTTAAATACTTTTAGTTTAATCATTTAAGTAATTATAGTTTCATCAAATGTTAAATTTAATTGTTTTCATTTTAAGCTTTCTTTTTTTTTCTTTCGTTTACTATATATGTAAAATTTTATACTATTTAAATAAATACTTTTTTAAATACTTTTATATTTTTTATATGTTAAATTTAATATTCTAATAATTTATAATGCTTAACAAACTAGATTCTGAAATGATAAACTTGTGTACTTCACATTTTAATCTTTTGTTCACATGGTTTTTTTAGATTAGTCTTTTTGGTTATACGTTCAAATATGTCATTTTAATCTTTTGTTCATATGTTTTTTTTCCAACGTTTAAAGTTTTATACCGGGTCGCACCGACATCATAAGCGTCTCTTTATGCACAAAATCACCTCAATGTCACTGTCGTTTCGCACCATGACCCGCCCCAGCTAGTTAAATTGCAAGTTGGTTTTTTTATAAAAAATAATTCACCTTTTTATATACATTTCACCTTTAATGAAATATTTATTTTATTATTTTCTTCCTACCAAATTTTTTACTATAGTAATAACATAATATTAGTGCAATTTGTGGACGTTTGTCTTCTTGGAAGAACATGAAAAGTAGCATTAGTGCATTACGCGGTTTTGGTTCACAAGTCATTGAACAACTTAAAAGTCAACTTAGTCAAAATGTTGTTATGGTCAAAAGGATATGGTTGTTTGACCTATGATTGTTTTGACATACAGAAGTAGTCAAAGATTTTAATCATTAACAAAAGTTTGACAATATATACATTTTCACCTAGTTATGGCATCTGTTATTACTTATTAGAAACGTCTTTTAGTAGAAGAGAATGAGAATTTAAAAAGTTTAGTACTCACGTAGGACATTTCTATAAAAAAACATACCTGTTATTTAGAAATAAATTTTTTTGAAAGAATCTCATCAATTACGCTTATGGTGCGTTTGGTATGTAGCAATTTAAATTAAGTTAAGAGTGAAAATGTGTTTTTCAACACTAAAATTTCATTAAAATTATCACTTGAGTCCAAAAATTTAAATTTTACGATTTGTATCAAAATATTTTACAAGAATTACCATTTGAATACATTTAAATACTCCTAATTAACACCTAACTTTTTACGTTAAGTTTCTTACATCATGGGTATTTTTATCAAAACAATTAAAAAAAATCAACTCTACATAAGGGGTTTTATGTGTCCGTCTTGTTCGGTAATTACTATTGCGATTTGAATTCACCTATTAAATAAAATAAAATTTAATAATAACCATCTAAAGTGACTCATCTCAAACTTTATAATTTATACACTACAAAAAAATATATAAATAAACAAACAAGTCATATGATACAAATAATTTGAATAATAATCATAAAAAACAAATAATCAAAAAAGTATAATAAAATAATAAATAATATGATATTAACAATCCATGAATGATAATCATAAAATATCATAATTGTAATTAAACTTTAAACCAAATAAATCTATTATATAACAAGATAGACAAAATTAACAAGACTACTAAATCAAAATACATTAACAAGACAAAATAACAAATGACTACCATGGAGTCAAATCATAAGTGTAGTTACCAAAAGAGACTAAGGGGCTGTTTGATATTTGGCTGACCCGGTTGACCCGACTGACTGGCTGACTCGGTTAGCCGGTCAGCTTGTTTGATTTGGTTGTGTTGTTTCTGACCGGGTCCGTGGGTGCTGACCCAGACCCTAAACAAAAAGTTGCTGACCCGGAAAAGGGGCGCTGCCCCTCGGCCGAACTCCACTGCGCGACCCCCCCTCGGTCGCATCCCACGTGCGCGACCCCGTCCACCTGCGCGACCCCTGCTCATCGTCGTTCCTGCCCTCCCTCACCTCCGTCGCTGCTGCCCTCCCTCACCTCCGCCCGGACGTCGTGGCAGAGGAATGGGAGGAGGAGGGGTCGGATCTGGTGGCTGAACGGCGTTTTTTTGATTGGAAAATGTGTTTGGGGAGGAGTTTTTCGGCGAGTTTCATGGTGGTTGTGGTTGTGTGTGTGTGTGTGCGTGAGTGTGTGTTTGTGTGTGTGTGTGTGGGGAAGAAGAGAGGAAGAAGGGGGTGTTAAATGGTTGTGGAGTGAAATAATAATAATAATAATAATAATAATAATAATAATAATAATAATAATAATAATAATAATAATAATAATAATAATAATAATAATTATTATTATTATTATTATTATTATTATTATTATTATTATTATTATTATTATTATTATTATTATTATTATTATTATTTAGCATTTTACACTCAATTAGCAGAGAAATTTAACAGAGAAATTTAACAGAAGTGTATATAGCGGTTATTTTTTTCATTCAGCAGAGTCAGTCAGATACATAATCAAACAGCCAAGTTTCAGCAAGATGCAGACTCAGTCAGAACTTCTTACTGGGTCAGCTTCTGACTCAGTCAGATCTTACTCAGTCAGCACAATTAAACAGCCCCTAAACGCATAAAACTTTTCACGTAACCAGGTTTTATAGTGAAGACGATTACAAAATAAGAAAACTAGACCACGTGAAAAGTTTTATGCGTTAAGTATATTTTAGTAATTGTAGCTTTTTCAAGTTTTGTTAAATGCATGAGCTGGTTTATTTATATACTTTTTGCAGTGCATATTTTATAAAGTTAGAAAAGGATCACTTTTAGATGGTTATCATTATAATTTTTTTTATTTAATAGGTGGCTTCAAATCTCAATAGTGATTACCAAATGAGATTAAATGTATAAAACCTCTCACATAGAGTTGATTGTTTATTTTGCAAATGTTTTGACAAAAATACCCCTAATGTAGGAAACTTAACGAAAAACGTTAGCGTTATTAGTTAGAAGTAGTTAAATGGATTCAAATGGTAATTTTTATGAAACATTGGATGTAATAGTAAAATTTAAACTTTTGGACTCAAAGAGCAATTTCTATTAATCCTCAGGGATGAAAACCACATTTAACTCTAAATGATGGAAATTGAAATCTTAATTCTATCGAGTATTGTGTTTTGTTGACAAGAATTTGTTGGATTTGCAAGTTAATTATAATCTTAATGTGTTTGGTTGAAATATTAATTAAATTAAAATTGAAAAGAATTTACTCAAATTCCTTTAAATGAAGGATTTGATATGCCTTTTAAATTTTAAAAAATCTCAAATTCCACCGACCTCCTTCCACCCACGCCACCATTGCCCTGCCAACCACAACCCGACATTGCCGATGACCCTCGCCGACGCCTCTAACCATCGCCGCCGTTCGCCAACCCCCGGCCTCGACCACCCAAAACCGTTTGACGCCCACTCACTTCCCGCGTGTCGCCTTGCCCCGAACAACCCAAACTTATTGACAACCAATCGTGTCGTCCACCACTGTTGACAATTGACAGTTGCTACTGACCGCGTCCAATGCCGAAAAACGACCATCTGTACCAACGACGCCCTTGACCGATCACCGACCGTTGATTTTCGACGGCAGCGGTGGTGGCAGTGGCTGCTGGTGGTATGTAGCGATGCTTATTGGATTCTGGTGACAGGCGTGATTGGTTGGAAGCCGAGGGTGGCAGCAGGCAGGGTACGATTGGTTGTTGGTGGTGGGTGCGGTGTTGGTCGTGATCGATTGTCGGTAGTGAGGGTCACACACGATCAATGGTTTGTAGTGGTGGTGATCCGTATTTGGAGGTGGTGACGGTTTGCAATGAGTGATAACTTTCAATTTTCTTTATGGGTGTTTTGTCACGAAAATAAATTTGGAATATTAATTCTTTTGGTAGATTGCAATTCTCTTAAATTCTAAATCATTAAAAAAATATTAAAATTTCAAATCCAATTTCTTCTGAAATCAATTTTAATTCCGACACATTCCACAAACCAAACTCCCTTAAGATTATATCTTCTTTATGGATTTAATTCTAAAGTATGATAATTAAAGTTTGGTCTCTTCTTTTTTCATGAGTATAAACATGATCATTTTCACTGATTGATGGTCAGTTATTTTTCTATAAAATTACCAATGCACTCTTAATATTTAAAAAATAATTAAAAATAAATAGTACCCCCACCATAGCCCTTCTTCATTCCTTTGAATAACCACCCCACCCGCCATCTTTGTCTCTTCACCACCAAACGACCACCAACAGCAAGTGCATCTAACTTAATAAGAATTTCAACTCTAATGTATGCAACCCAAAATTGTACTATAAACTTACATGGATTACACATAAACTATAATCATAATCTAACACCTCTACATTATGGGTAAAAGCAAAAAAAAAAAAAAAATAACAAATTCAAGAAGATCCTACAAAAACCTGCAAGAATTAAGTGTGTGTTCGTATATGTCAAGTAACAGATTGATTTCTATCCTTAGAATGATCACATTAAAGGTTAAAATCACTAAAATGTTAGTTCTCATTAACGGAGATGTGAGCTTAAAATCATTACCCTTAAAGTAATCAATTATTAATTAAAGATTTTCAATCTCATGGAATGAGAAAAAAAAGGTAGAAGCAGGGTGTTCTAAACAAATTTACCCAAATAGCAACACGTGAAGATGTTATAAATGACGTATAATGTAAAGAGTCACACAACTTACAACTTGTATATATGTATAAAATAGTCTAAACACACTAACACGAAATGGTCTTGTGAAAATAACTATTTAGAGAAATAATTACTAAAATGTAAGATATAGACAGTGAAAAATAGTTGGGCTCGTGCAAGTTGAGTATGGATTGGGGGGATGGGCACGAAAAGAAAGCGGGTATGTAAGGGAGGGTGAGACGGTAGGAGTATCAGTGATTGAGAAGAGAGGTAGGATTGAGAGTACGAGTGAGGGAGATGGAAAAGTGGTCGTCTTCACTAAGTGATTGTTAGTGTGAAGGATTAAGATGATGAACTCAAAGAAGATTCACCGGCGGGACGACTCCCTTCGGCCTAAGGTCAACAGGTGAAAGCGGGCTTGTAGATACAGTTTTTTAATTTCAATATAACTGGGAGTATATTTATAAGTTTTGTAGAAGTTGTCGGGGGTGTGAAGGCTTTTGGGCTTTCGGATGGAGTTATGGGCCTGGCCCATTGAAGCTTCTTAAAACCCTAATTATTCTTATATATAAAGCATGTCATTATATTGTAATCTTGTGCCTTCAGCTTAATAAAATACCTAGTTGCAGACAGTGAACGTAGGTCATCTTGACCGAACCACTATAAATTCTCGTGCTTTTATTGCTTTCGTGTGCGTGCGTATAATAATCTGTTTATTTCCGCTGCGTAAAGATACCTAACAACTGGTATCAGAGCATCAGGCTCTTGAAGATTTTCGCCGCCGCTGCTATCTAGGGTTTCTACCACCGCCGCCACCTAGGGTTTCTACCGCCGCCGCCACCTAGGGTTTCTCCGCCGCCGCTGTCACAATACCGCGCGTGAACAGTGTTTTCCGGAGTGAACAGTGTTTCCGCCATGAACAGTTTTTTCCCGCGTGAACAGTGTTTTCCGGTGTGAACAGTGTTTTCCCCGCATGAATAGTGTTTTCCGCGTGAACAGTGTTTTCCGCGTGAACAGTGTTTTCCGCGTGAACAATGTTTTTCTCGCTTGAACAGTGTTTTCCGCCCATGAACAGTACTGACAGAATTTTTCTGTTTTTCAGCTGTTCTTCGATTCTGTTTTACTACTACTGTTTTGGGGCTGTTTTTTGAGTGATTTTGCAATTAGAGTTCCCGCTGGGATCTCTTGGAGTTGCAGGTTTCGCTCAGGTTTTGCAGGTGAAGCTTGGGGCGGGTGTTTCGGGTTCTAGGGTTTTGGTTGGAAGTACCGGATCTGGTTTGTCTATCCTTTGTTGACTGGTTATTAACTATTCAGTGTGCCTGTTTCATTCGTTTTTTGTCTCTGGTTTGCTACTATAGCTGAAGACGAGAAGACTGTGATCGAAAAGTTCAATGGCACAGATTTTGGTTGGTGGAAAATGCAAATAGAGGCATTACTGTGTCTAAAAGATTTGGATATGGTACTGGAAAAGAAACCAGAGAGTATGGAGAAAGCTGAAGAAGCAGTTTAGAATTCCAAGGACAAGAAAGCTAGAGCGGCTATTATGTTATCTTTGACGAAGAAAGTTGCTTTTAACATCATGAAAGAATCTACTACAAGTGGTATGATGTTAGCTCTGTCAAATATGTATGAAAAGCCATCTGCAGCTAACAAAGGGTTCTTGATGAGGGAACTATTCATGACAAGAATGAAAGAGGGAAGCTCAGTCACCTCCCATATTAATGATCTGATGTCTATTCTTACTAGATTATAATCAGTGGGAATAAAATTCGATAATGAGACTCGAGCCTTGGTGTTGCTATCTTCACTGCCTGATAGTTGGTCCAGGACTGTAACTGCTGCTACAAATTCTATGGGGGCTGATGACATGACATTTGAAAAGATCCGAGACATTGTGATAGGTGAAGACACACGTCTGAAAAGTGCAAATGTTGGATCATCTTCTGAGATGTTACATATTGGCAGGGGAAGGGAAAATAGCTGAGCCAGTGGAAGTCGGGGAAAGAGTTCAACTCGAACTCGGAAAAATGAGAGGTGCTGGATCTGCAACGAGGATGGACATGTTAAGAGTCAATGTCCAAAGAAAAGTCTGAACACTGCTGCTGAGGATGTCAATGATGGTGACGTGTTAATTCTTGAGGCTGAAAACAGTGTGGACTCTTGGATCATGGATTCTAGTTCTTCGTTTCACGCCGTACACAACGGTGAAATGATGGTGAATATGAAAACAGGCGATTTTAGGAAGGTACGTCTCGCTGATGGCAGAATGCTTGATGTAATGGGCGTGGGTGATATTGATTTGGTGACTCTATTGAGAACTACATGGAACTTGAATAATGTCAAATTGATTCCAGGTTTGAAGAAGAAATTAATTTCTGTTAGTTAATTGGATGAACAAGGACTGGAAGTCAAGTTTGGTGGTGGTAAATGGAGGGTAATCAATAGGAACCGGGTGATTTCTCTTGGTGATAAGCATGGGTCATTGTACATGGTGGTGGTACTTGCTGAGGGACTGATCAACCCGCTTAAGCAAGTCAAAGTCGGGTTCGCTAAATCTGCTGCTAAGAGAGTTCATTTTGCAAACATGAAGTCTGGAGCAAAGATTGTTGCTGAATGGGGTCATAAGTCTAAACCAGTCAGAGGATGAGGCATGTTCCGGGTACAGTCAAGAAGAATCATTGGGTTTTGAAGATTGCGACTGGAAAAATCTCTCCTGGTGATTGTTTGCTGCATTTGGAGAGTGGTAGTGGTTCTCGGTGTATCTCTGAATCTGGTGGATCGTGTAAACTAGTTGAGACAGAGGATGGGTCGCTAGTGGACGACTGGGTTGGAGCTCGGGGGAGCTTCAACGGGCCCTTTCAAGTAATTGATAAGAAGGGGTCTCTGCAACTAGGGGATTTGGATTGAAATCTTAACTTGTTCTTTGGAATTGAAGACTTGGAGAATTTCTGTTACTTGAAGATTACTGATGACAGGGTTGCTTAGTACTTAAATGGCTAGCTGGAGTATTCGCAAGGCCTTCAAGTGGGAGATTGTTGGGGTGTGAAGGCCTTTGGGCTTTCGGATGGAGTTATGGGCCTGGCCCATTGAAGCTTCTTAAAACCCTAATTATTCTTATATATAGAGCATATCATTATATTGTAATCTTGTCCCTTTAGCTTAATAAAATACCTAGTTGCAGATAGTGGACGTAGGTCATCTTGACCGAACCATTATAAATTCTCGTGTTCTTATTGCTTTCGTGTGCGTGCGTATAATAGTTTGTTTATTTCCGCTGCGTAAAGATACTTAACGAAAGTGAACCATTGGAACATACATAAACTACAGTAAGGATATATTTGTAACACGTGAGCAGATGGGAAACATATTTCATATTTAGGGATGAAATCTATATAACTATATACTATACCACACAGACCTTCTGTATTTTTTTCCCTCTTATAACTAATTTGTAATATTAAAAACATATATTATCACTCTATTGGAAAACACAAACTATTCCGGAGTCCTGACATCACCATTTATAGGAGGCCTCCTTAGATATACCTACACCGGTCGCAAACTCATTCCCTAAAACCCCACATCAAATATCCTTGTTTTAATTTACATTTTGTTAATTTATATACTTCTAATAATATATATTATTTAGTATTTCATTATTTGAATTGTATAATTCTAGCTTGTTATTATATTTTCTTAGTTTAACGCTTGTAGTCTCTTGCATCTCTTTCGATGTATAACAGGGATTGCATATCAATAATAACCAATTAATTTTTAATACCATAAGCATATTTATGGTATCAGAGCTAAACCCTAGGCGTTTTCTCTCATCCCCGAACCATTGCAAATCAACCGTATTGTTGCCGAGCACCTTCTGGGCCAAGATTCTACACTGACGACATCATCCTCCGTCACGCACTCATATTTCAAGTGACGATTAAAGATGGCAGGATCCAAAACCACATGACATGAAGCCAGAACATCCATACCTGAAATAGTAAAAACCTAACCATTTCACCTAATTACATGGTTAAGAACCGATGATAGTACAATCAAATCAATCTAATAAAATGAATCAAGAAGAATACTAAACACAAACTGCAATTCACTTCCTTATTGAATTAAGAAACTAAAATGGAGATTACATGAAAGATGATGATCACATATCTAACATACCTACTTATATTCATTACTCAAAATTCACAACTAGCTCATAACAACCAATAATTGGCAATAGCAACAATAACCCTTAACAAGTGTTAGATCTAACATAGTTAGTCCCTGAATGTATTAATGTGACATTAACAACTCTAACCATTACACTTTATTGTATGGACATAACAACCCCTTGAAACTTTAAATCCACATACTTAACAACGTCCCTGATGAAGTACAACTTAACTCTCACATACTTTGTTCTTTCATTATGCACTTGATTGTTTGCTAGTTGAATAGTACTGCCATTGTCACACATCACCACATTACTAAGTAAATTGATCCCTAGTTATATGAAAACCTCTCTTAACCAAATAGACTCTTTCAAAGAATTAAGTGAACAAGCAGATACAAATGAAATTCAAGTACAAATTAAAGGACGTATCGATGCTATGTGAGAGCAAAAAAATCAACCTCTATAGTTAAAAAATCTACGTTCGGTTATAGTGTAGCCTTCCAACTAACTGCACTTCCCATCAATGTGAAAACATATCCAGTCATTGATCTTCCACTATCTAAGTCCTTGGCAAAATCATCGTCCAAGAACTTTATTTTTTGCACAATCTTTTTTATCCAACAACAACCTAAATTCTTAGTTCCATTTAAGTACCTCAAGATCCATTTAACTGCTTACCAAGGCAACTTACCTTGACAAGCGATGTATCTACTTATAATGCTCATTACATAGGTAGTATCTGGCCTAGTGTAAAACATCAAATACAACAAACACCCAACAATATTAGCAAAAGGAATGTCACTCATTTGACCCAGTTCTTCTTCAATTGAAGGTGAATCTCTTCCACAGTGCTTAAAATGTTAAGTTAATGGAGTGATTACTGGTTTATGGTTCTCCATCATAAAATTATGAAGAATTTATTGACATAACTCTTTTGACCCAGTTCTTCCTCAATTGAAGGTGAATATCTATTTCTATGTATTTTCATACCTAAAATTTCCTTAGCATTACCAAGCTCTTTCATGTCAAATTCTCACTTAAGAGCTACTTTGTAGCCTGGACCTCCACCTCACTCTTACAAGCCACCAACATGTCATCAACATACAATAAGAGATACACAAATTCACCTGTAGAATACTCCTTAAAATACACATAGTTGTCATGGAATCTTTTCTTGAAACCATGGCTCAATATATACTCATCAAACCTCAAGTACCACTGCCTAGGGAACTTTTTAGGCCACATAGTGACCTTTTGAGCGAACACACCTTTTGCTCCTGACCAACTTTTTCAAATCCTGGTGGATGTTTCATATATATAGTTTCATCTAAAGTTCCATGAAAGAAAGTTGTTTTCAAATTAAAATACTCCAACTAATAGTCTAAGTCAACAGTTATAGCTAAGATCACTTTAATAGATGCATGTTTTACAACTTGAGAGAATATTTCATATAATCCAACCTCGCCCTTTGTGTTAACCCCTTAGCCATCAGCCTTGCCTTATACCTGTGTGGTCTACTTTGTATACTTTCCTTTTACTTGTACACCCATTGTCACACCTCTCACAGGTGGCGTAATCACAAGGAGGTGACTAATCAAATATTTTAAACATGTGTTACTTAAGGAAACTTAAATTTATTCATGCATTCAAAATAAACTTAGGGGCTGTTTGGTAGTATCTGAATGATTAAGTGCTAAACCGATAAGAGGTCTGAACCATTAAGTGCTGAACCATTAAGAGGTCTGAACCATTAAGAGCTGGTATATCACTTAACTATTCAAAGGTAAATGTCTGACCAATTCAGATAAGAGATCTTAACCATTCAGCATTAGACCTCTTAACCATTCAGCATTTATATAATGCTTAACCATTCAGAGGCAAATGTCTTAACCATTCAGACATGTGCTCGTGAAACAAACGGTCTGAACCATTAAGTGCTGAACCATTCAGCATCTGAACCATTAAGAGGCTGATTAAGAGGCTGATTAAGAGGCTGCCAAACAGCCCCTTAGGCAACAACATATTAGGGTATAAGTTTTTAAAGATTCTAGAATATGAGCCTAGCATCCTAAGCTCATAAAAAACAATATGTTGTGCATTAGTCGTGCCATATTTAAGTGAAATCCAAAATGCTAACCTTGTTTTTCTGAAAAACATTTTAAAAATAAGTCAATAATAATGTTGGTGAGCTTGTAATTTGAGACTTGATAAATAGTTGTAAAGTAAGTAGTCAAGTATGAATAAAAAACTTATCATTTAAAGTAGCCATAACACAAGTAAGGAGAAATGTATTTATGAACCAATGACTAAGCCTATGATAGCATGCCTCGTCCGATAATTAATTCAAGTAGAGGAAAAAGTCAACTTATAGTCTGTGTGGTAATAATCATTCAATATCGTTGATTGTGGATTTACGCATTCCAATGTTTTGTCCAATGTCTCTATCCACTATTGATGAGCATATTAGAGTGATCAAGTAGAAGATTAAAAGGGGGAGCTTGTTGACTTGCATTCTCCACCAGTCAAGCTCCTCCTGAAGTTGAGGTCAACGTTGAAGCCCAAGAGACAACACAACCTAGACCTAATACTGGACCACAACTAACTTCAACTTTTGATCCACATTAGGGTCCTGACCCTCTCCTTCTGAACCTATAATGGAAAAGGACCCAACTGAGAAAGACATTTAAGAACAACCTATTACTAAAGGCCAGTATTCTCGGTTAAAGTCTTCAAAAAGGAGGAAAAGGATGGCCATGAAGAGGGACACTAAGAAGAAGAAGAAGTCACAGGCATTCACTTCTACACCTCAGGATGAGTCAGAGCATCCTGAGGTAGCTGAAGAGGGACACTAAGAAGAAGAAGAAGTCACAGGCATTCACCTCTACACCTCAGGATGAGTCAGAGCATCCTGAGGTAGCTGAAGAAGAGGCTCCTCAATCAAGTTCAACACAAATAGAGCCTCTTATAGCTGGAGGACCCATCCTGTCATAGACTTTTGCTGCAAATCTAGACAGATGGTATGTCATCAGAGATCATGGAGGTCAAGATGTCTATTTCTAGCAGGACATGCTTGATCTTCCTCTGCATGATTTATATGACATGAGAAGGTACTATGAGAGTCTGAGGATCCTGACCAATTAATGAAGAAAGGAATGGTCTTGATTCTGATAAGGACTGCCAATATCTGAGTAACCTTCTCTGTTTTGGTAGTATCAGCCTAGGGGGAGTTTGTAAGGTTAATACTTAAAGGCTGATGCAACCAAAGCAAGCAAAAGCTTCCGGCATGCATGCATGAAGTGTAGAGTAGAGTTACTTTGGAATATTTTACACAACTCAGAGAAAATATTCTAAGTGTAAAATCTTCCGAAGCTAAAAACGAAATCTTCCAAAGCCTAAGATAAAGTCTTCCGAAGCTTTAAGGGCAAAGTCTTTCGAAGACAAAAGACCAAAGACTGATTTCTTCTAAAAATAGAGATGACATGCTTTCTCTGATCACCTTTTTGCAAAAGCTGACCAATTTTCCGCTGCCACTCTATAGACTCACCAACTTGTATAAGTTGGTTCAAAGGTCCATGCTTTTGTAAGCTGTAGATTATAGTTTAGGTCTATAACTTTCTACTCTGTACCTTTTATCCTTTTTGTAATATATTAGGATGTGAGCTATGGCATGTCATAGTCATAAGTCAAAAGGCAATCTACCTTTTGACTGTAAATTAATCTTGTTGTCTAGATTAGTGTTTCCAGCTGGCTTTCAAAGTATAGCCGGCTGTAGGATGTTGTATAAAGTATCTCAGGTTCTTGTATTTATCTTCATGCTTTGTAACACTTTTAATAGAAATTGAGAGCAATATACACTATTCTTGAAAACGATACTTCTATCTCATCACTTACTTGTGTACTTAGTATCTTTCAATTAAATTCGGTTACCTATTCGACATGTTAAGTGTTCTAACACTCTCCTTATTATGAGTCTGATTGTATTGACCATCCCTGTAATGGTCCTGCAATTGGTATCAAAGCATCTTAGGCTCTTGATTATAAGACCCCACCATCTTAAATCCCTTCAATTTCACAAATCACTTAACAACTCAAATGGTAGCTCTTACAAAGGCTAATATGGAAACCGATACTATGACAAAGTCTCCACTGATCACTCCTGATGGCTTTGATACTTGGTGCTAAAGAATGGAAGGCTTCATCAAGTCTCAAGACAATAGAGTATGGGGATTTATTGTCTTTGAACCTCATGTACCATGCACCTTTTCAGCTGCTGCTGGAGGTGGCATGATACCAAAGGAAGTGGTTGATTACTCTGAAGAAGATTGGAAGAAAATTGATGTAGATTAGAAAGTCATGATCGCCCTCTAAACTACTCTTCCAAACTCTATCTACAAAGGCTTTAAGAAGTGCAAAACTGCTAAGCAATTATGGGATGCACTAAAGATTATGTATGAGGGGTCAAATTAAGCTAAAGAAAACAAGAAAAACCTCTTAAAGCAACAGTTTAAGAACTTCACCTTTAAAATAGGTGAAACCACAACTTAATAATACTTTAGGTATGTTGAGATTATGGATACTCTAATGGATGTTGGAGTAACTCTTGAAAACATGGATATTATAAGGAAGTTCATGTCCTCTCTTCCCAGACAATGGACACACTATTATGTGGTCATTAAGAGGACTTAAACCCTTAAGACCCTTACTCTCACTGAGTTGTATAGTACACTCAGTGGATACTAGATGGAGATGAATATGCAAATTCCATCTTGTAACTCCAACAATCAGTAGAGTTCAACCATTCATGTGGTTGAAAGGGATTGCAGAGAACCATAACATCATCTTATTTGCTACCCTGAAAACTCATAAAAGGGTCCTTTCATCACCTTCCTAGAGACACCAAGGGAGAGTTACATCTAAGGAAGTCTAATCCAAGAGACAAGCTTATCACAAGCCTTGGTGTCTACTGATGAAAGCAGTGGCAACTTCCTCTTCACCCTTGAAGACTTGGACTGTATTCATCCAGATGATCTGGAGTACATAGAGATAGTCTAACAAATGGCTTTTCTCACTTATAGAGCCAAAAGTTCTATAAGAGGACAGGGAGGAAGTTTTCTAGCAATGTATCCAGTGGAAAGTTTAGGCTGGACAAAAACAAGGTGAAGTGTTATAACTACAACCAAATAGGACACTTTGCTAGGGAGTGCAAGGCACCAAGGACAAATGGTGGGAAAGCACAACCCATGCCAAACTACACTAATAGAGCTCCACACATTGAGAAGCCCAAGTAGCAAGTTACAGTTGCTGTTGAAGGAGCCTTTGATTAGAGTTTCTAGGTTAAAGATGCATCTCCAAACCAAGCATTGAAGCTTTGATAGTGTTCCCAGGACTCCTCAGCAAAATGGTGTTGTTGAAAGGAGAAACATGACACTTATTGAAGCTGCAAGAACCATGTTTTCTGACTCTAAACTACCCATCACCTTCTAGGCATAGCCAGTCAACAGTACTGCTTGCTATATGCAGAATAGAGTTTTAGTAGTTAAGACTCATGGTAAGTCTCCTTATGATCTATGGCACAAAAGGAGACCTTCTATTGGTTTCCTTAGATCATTTAGGTGTCTTTGCACCATGTTGAATACCAAAGATTAAGTAGCCAAATTTGTTAAGAAATCAGATGATGGACACTTCATTGAATACTCTTCGCAAGCTAAGAATTATAGAGTATATAATCTTAGAACTAGAGTAGTTATAGAGTCAGCCAATGTGATCTTTAATGAGCACACTCCTAATGTCAATGGTTCTGGTCCTGATTGGCTGTTTGATCTTGATTAAATTACCAATTGTTTTATCAAATCTTACGAGAATGTTTCAGGATCTACAGGTAACTTATCAACAGGAGATCCTGACCTAAGATTTAAGCTGAGAAGACCAAGCAACAACACTACTTCAGCACCAGTGGTACTAACCCTACAGATGGAGTTCCAATCAGCACAACCATGACAAATTTAGCTGATACATCTAAGATACCTACAAATTGTAGCTTAGAGACACAGAACTCAAATGAAGGAGCTTCAAATGTAGGACAAAATGGTGGTGTTGATAGTGATAAAGAATTTCTTGATGCTGATAACCACTCTATGGAAGACAACATCAATAATGTCATACACATATTGGATCAAGCTTCTCTTGATAACTGTGTTGATGTGGTGAGTGACATTGCATTGCCAGATCCAAACTTCATAAATTTAGATCTGTCAAATCAACTTCTTATGATTCCTCAACTCAAGATCCATAATTCACACCCTACTATAAACATCATTAGAGATGTTAACACAGGGGTGAGAACAAGAGGACAAACCCATGATAAAAAAGTTTGTATATAATCTTTTTTCTTGTCCTAGATAGAGCCAAGGAAAGTTGATGTGGCTTTCAAGGATGGTAGTTGGATTGAAGCAATATAGGAGGAATTGCTTCAATTTAAAAGGCAAAAGGTTTGAAACCTATGTACTCTGCCTTAAGGGAAGACCACCGTAGGTACCAAATGGGTGTTTGGAACAATAAAGATAATAGAGGACTTGCCATCAAGAACAAGGCAAGACTAGTTATTCAAGGGTATACACAATAAGAAGGGATTGACTACACAGATGTTTTTTCTCCGGTGGCGAGACTTGAAGCTATCAGGATATTCCTTGCTTTTGCTGCATCCAAGGATTTCAAGGTCTACCAACTTGATATCATGTGTGCTTTTCTATATGGGGTGATTGATGAGGAGTTGTACGTTAAACAACCACCTAGCTTTGCAGACCCAGATCATCATGATTATGTCTGCAAGCTTGATAAATCTCTTTATGGGCTGCACAAGCTTCAATAAAGTGGTATGAGATGCTATCTCATTATCTCTGTTAGCATGGATACAAGAGAGGTACTATAGATTGAACACTCTTCATCTAAGGAACAGGGAATGACTTGATGCTGGTTCAAGTTTATTTAAATGATACTATCTTTGGTTCACCTAATCCAAAGCTCTGTAAAGATTTTGAAAAGTTGATTAAGAATAGATTTGAAATGATTGCCATGGGGAAGTTAATTTCTTTCTAGGAATTCAAGTGAAGCAGGTGGACAATGGCGTCTTTATAAGTCAGTCAAAGTATATACAAGACATACTTACAAGGTTCAACATGACCGTCTGTAAGGTTGCAAAGACACCCATAGCAAGAAACCACTCACTTGGATCTGATCTTGACGGGGAGTATGTGGATGAACATATATATAGAGCTATGATTGGGTCTCTTATGTACCTCAAAGCCAGCATGCTGATATCATGTTTACCACATGCATTTGTGCAACATATCAAGCCAACCGCAGGATGTCACACCAGCTAGTTGCTATCAAGAGGATTCTTAGGTATCTTAAAGGTGCTCCTAGATTAGGCCTTTGGTATCTAAAGAATTCTGACTTCAATCTGTATGCTTATACAAATAGTGACTATGGTGGCTGCAATATGACTGCAAAGTCTATATTTAGGGGATGTCAATTCCTTGGTTGAAGGATAGTCTCATGGCAATGCAAGAAACAATCCTGTGTGTCCGCATCAACTATTGAAGCTAAATACATTGTTGCTGCTAGCTGGTGTGCTCAAGTGCTTTAGATTCATAATCAGATGCTAGATTATGAATTCAATTTCAAGTTGACTCCAATCCATATAGACAACAATAGTGCTATCTATACACAGAGAATCTTGTGCAACACTCAAGGACAAAACACATCAACATCAGGTATCAATTGATTAGAGATAATTTTTAAAAGGGATTGATAAAACTAGTAAAAGTTAATACAAATGAACAATATGCTGATCTATGCATAAAGACTTTTGATGAACACAGATTTAAATATCTTGTATTAGCTATTGGGATGATTAACTTTGAGTAGATTTTCTTAAACTTAACTCGAGACTATTTCTAAAAATATGTGTGTCCTAAGTTATGTATATTATTACCTACATAAGCCCAGTTTACTCTGGAAGAAAATTTTCAAATGATATTCCATAGAATTTTAAAAATTTTAGAAATATTTTCTCTCAGAAGACATTAAGTTGTATTCGGAAGAACATTAAGTCTTCAAATCAGATAACTACTTATAAGAAATTACATTCGGAAGAAATTTTGATATATTTTCTGAAGCTTAAATATGCTTCTAAGTATTTATATGTTTTTGAACGATAATTTTCTTCCGAATGCAATTGAGTCTCAGAAAATTTATTCCTTTGTGAATAAAACTTCCTAGTTTTAATTTATTCAGAAACAAAATATGCCTCAGACGTGAAAATACTCCAGGTAGTTTTCTTCCGAAGCAAAATTTCCATAAAGCTTAGGAATATCTTCTGAAGTCAAATTGGCTTCGGAAGTTTTCATAAAAATTTCCAAAAACAAATTACCTTCGAAAGATTTTTGACTTCCAAGAAAACTACCTTTTTGGGCGTCTTTTTAGAGGTGGGACCGACATCCGGATTTTAAAATTTATCCTTTTGCATCAACTCTGCCTCAAATCTATTTCATATATATATATATATACACACACACACACTCAACGTTTCCCCTTCTTTCACATTCCTCTTCATGTGCAAAAATTCTCTAACCTAAATTCACCCACCAAAAGCCTTTGTTCTTACCTTTCTTCATCACAAAGCTACTCGCAAATGGCCAACCTTGATCCCAGAAACCAACCTGATTTTTCTATGCATTTACACAGGCAACAAAATCAGGTTGCTCTATTAAACTCTGAGAAAGATCCTAGTTTCTCAGAGATTTAATGATTTTTGACTCAATCCAACTACTTCACCTTTCTTACCATAGATCCTCCACTTTATGAAGATCAACTCTTGGAGTTTTAAAGAACCTGCCAAGAGGTCACTATGATTGGGGAGAAGGCACTGTCTGCCTCTATTAACACTCATCTTAGACTAGATTATGTAGAAGGTGACTTGTCCTTCCAAAAGTTTGTTGTCAACAAGTCCTTCAGGCAGATGGGATATGAAGGTGATTACTTTATAAGAACCTTTAGAAAAGAGAAGGTCTCTTACTAGTGGAAGTATCTCCTTTATGTAATTATCCATTGTCTATCTAACAAGCATGGAGGATGGGACCAAATTCAAGAATACTTTTCCTACATAGTCCATGGGATGGTTCAGAGGGTCAAGTTCAGGTATTCTCAGTTTTTACATGTTCCCTAGATATGTCCAGCACATTGTTAACTATGAACTGGTCTCATAGTTAAGGGGAACAGGTAATGTTCTAAAAATATGTAAGATGAATCCTTACATCTTTAAAACTATGAGAAAGTCTATTGTGGGCTTCTTAGGGATAAAAAACAACCCTTGTCCCAAAAATGTTAGAGCTTATTATTCAAGGTGACAACCTAGCAGAACCAGCTAGTGTTGAACCTACACCTTCTACTTCTCAACCACCCAAACAGACTCAAATAACCATCACCTACACAAGAAAATCCAAACAAACCCCTACACAAGCTACTCAGCTTCTGCAGGCATCCTCACTTATACAAGAGGAACTGGATATTAGAGCTCCCATTTCCCCTGAGGAGCAAACCACTCCTATCTCTTCAAGGATTAGTGCTCAGGTTCCTCATGCTCAGCTTGATGAGCTCACAACCCCAATAGCCTTAAGCCTTTACTCAGAGTCTCCAAACTCTAGTGAACAACCTTTGGGGAAAGTTACCATCCCCAGCCTTTAGACCTTAACCAACCCATACGCAACCTAGAATTCTATGATTACGAATACATGGGATTCGGTAAGTACCATGAGTCTTTCTTCTCCACCCCTGCTCAAGGAGAGATGAGTACTCCTGTATCACCCACGTCTAGCCCATATCATCCTCCTACTAATAAGGTGGATCTCCTAATGATAGACCATGTGAACCTTGTTACATGAACTACTTCAACATCCTCTACCCTCAGTAAGGCACCAACTGGTGAAGGTGCTTCACAACCTCTCTTTAGCCAGAGTGTAAGTGCTGAACCAAGCAATGAAGGCCAATGCTCTCTCCACCTTAAGTCACCAAGCCCTGTGAGTGATAAAGGAAAAAGTAAACTGATTCCTGAGGAGATTGAGGAGGAAAGGAGAGAGAGGAAGAGGAAGCTAAGGGGAGAGAGTTCAAGTGGGTCCTAAGGCTTTAAGGAAGCTGCAATTAGGGCTACCCCTAGGCCAAAACACTCAAGATGATGAGTTGAGTGCAACTAGATTAAACTACTTGGGGACTAGGAACTATAACATTGATGAACTCATCTCTATTCCCTTAAAAGAGCTTAATGAACTGGCTGACACTTAGTTGTCAAAGGAGACAGAGGATGCAGAATTGCTCCTCAAGATCAAGGAAAAAGGAGGAAGAAAAGACTCTACAAACATACTCCTACCCTCTCCCTAGTTTAATAAATTCGTAAGACGCAGCTTGTGGCAACTGAGCAATAACATAAGGTAGACAAGGAAGCAAATAGACAAAACATGATCAGCTACATGAGTGCCACATGCCTTTATCAGGAAATTACACTTCTTCCTTTATCCTATGAATACATACAATATGAGTACCTCAAGCAACTTGAGTAAAAAGTGATAAAAGAACAAAAGGCTACTAAAAGGAAGGTGAGGGAAAAAGTTGCAAAGTCAAGAGCCATCATACAAAAGAGTCAAAAAAAGCCTACGATAGGCAGGGGATGATGAGCTTCTTAAAGCTGTATGGATTCTCCAAAAGGAGGCTTGGTTCAATATCTCTATCCACTATGGATGAGCACATTAGAGTGATCAGGTAGAAGATTAAAAAGTGGAATCTTATTGACTTGCATTCTCCACCAAGTCAAGCTCCACCTGAAGTTAATGTCAAGTTTGAACCCCAAGAGACAACACAACCTGGACCTAGTGCTGGACCACAACCAACTTCATCTTCTCCATAGTAGGGTCCTCTCCTTCTGAACTTGTGAAGGAAAAGGACCCAACTGAGAAAGACACACAAGAACAACCTGGTGCTAAAGGCCAGTCTTCTCAGTTAAAGTTTGAAAAGAGGAAGAAAACGACAGTGATTAAGAGGGACACTAAGAAGAAGAAAATTTTCAAGGCATCCACCTCTACACCTTAAAACGAGTCATAGCATCCGGAGGTAGCTCAAGAAGAGGTTGCTCAACCAAGTCCAACACAAGTAAAGCCTCTTGCTGCTGGCCGACTTATCTTGTCATTAGAGATCAAGGAGGTCAAGATGTCTATTTTTGGCAAGACATGCTTGATCATCCTCTACATGATCTCTATGACATGAGGAGCTACTATAAGAGTCTGATGGATCCTGACCAACTG
>CM044001.1:31797238-31814750 GCA_024085815.1 Flaveria linearis | reverse complement strand
TGCTGTGATGATGATGCTGATGATGATGATGATGATGATGATGGTGATGATGGTGATGATGATGATGATGATGATGGATGATGGTGAGGATGATGATGATGATGATGATGATGATGTGATGATGAGGTGTGATGTGATGTGATGATGATGATGATGTGATGTGATGATGATGATGATGATGATGATGTTGCGATGATGATGATGATGATGATGATGACGATGATGATGATGACGATGATGATGAGCGATGATGATGATCGATGATGATGATGCGATGGATGATGATGGATGATGATGATGATGATGATGATGATGATGATGATGATGATGATGATGATGCGATGATGATGATGACGATGATGATGATGACGATGATGATGACGATGACGATGATGAGATGACGATGATGTGATGACGATGATGAGATGACGATGATGTAGGATGACGATGATGACGATGACGTGATGAGATGATGATGATGGATGATCGATGATGATGATGATGAGGATGATGAGATGAGGATGATGATGAGATGATGATGAGGATGATGAGATGATGATGATGACGATGATGATGATGACGATGATGATGATGACGATGATGACGATGATGATGATGACGATGATGATGACGATGATGATGATGGACGATGATGATGGATGACGATGATGAGATGACGATGATGATGATGACGATGATGATGACGATGATGATGATGACGATGATGACATATGATGACGATGATGATTGATGTGCTTAAACGGTCTATAAAAATAAACTAAATTAACTAACCTAGACTTAAACGAGACACTAAATTTTACCCTAAACGACCTAGACCTAGAACAAAAATAGGCAAGTGTACCTATCGCGTGTAGAACAGATTAAGGAAAACGGGAATCGAACCACAGAGACACTAGAAATAGAAAAACCTAGATTCAACTAAAGGAATAACAATTAATTATAAGATTGGGGGGTTTTCAATTTAGCAACTAAAGACTAAAATTAATAATTAAAGAAATGAACTAAGAAGTGCAGAAATGAACACAAGATGACTGATTTAAAGGTACTGAGATATTGAAGATAACACTATCTAGATAGAATCCTAGTTGAGATGCATGAATGTAAGAATGGTTCAGAATTATGAATGGGTGGTTTTCTAAAGAATAATATCCTAAGGAAGACTTAGTGGATCCCAGACCATTCACGGGTGTGACCAAAATGACCCCTAAAGACAAGTGTTATGCTTACCAACGGTAAGTTTTCCTTCCAGTTAACTAAGCGATATTAAGTACCAGATAGGTGTTGGACAAACTAGTCTAACATACCACAAACATTTAGCATGCAAGAGGTGACTTGATATGGTCTAATTAAACATGATTAACAAGATTATCAAATTACCAGATTTGAACTGCTTACCAGTTATCAATTAACCTAGAATCTAATAACCAAGATCAATCAACTAACCTTATCTTCAATTCCAGTTAAGATACACATTGATTTCTTATCCAATTACACATGCAATCCTAAGACTTTACTACGTCTAGCAAAATCCCTAGTAAACCACAAACACCAAGTCAGTGCTAGATATGATAACCACAATTGAAAGACATTCAAGGCTAATCATATAGGATAAAAATGCATTCAAGAACAGAAATCAATACATAATACTCATTCAATTCAACCAAAATCAAGTCTTTTACAATAATATCAACCATTCATCAATTCAACCATTCAAACATCCACAATCATCAACTAATCATCATTCTAGATAGTGTATAAAGACTTAGCTAATCATAATCAGATCAAAACAGTGAAAAACTCAGATTCAATCAAGTTACACATCATGTTCAAATAATCAAACAATAACGAAAGTGATTAGAACCCGAAATCAAGAACGTTGATGATCCTAGCTTCAATTCTTTGCTCCAATGACTCCAATATGCTCAAAATCGCCTCTCTCCTTCGTCTTCAGCCGCTCCAAGTTGTTCAATCGTAATAGGGTTCAAAAAGACTTAAACAACACTTAAACATGTTCACGTCTGAGGGGCCCTCGCGTCGCGCGAGGGACCAATTTCCCCGTCGCGCAGCGCGAGGGTGTTAATTTCTTGAAATCTGACGCGGTGGCATTTTTGTAATAAACTGAACTTCTGAAGGCCTCTCGCGCTGCGCGACAGAAAACCCAATTCCCCGTCGCGCGACGCGAGAGGGGGGTATTTTTCCAAAATGTTTTTCTTCTTTTCTGTTGACTCATCTGTCGCCCGCAACGCACCAGGAACAATAGTTTTCCTTCAATTAAGCAATTTCCACCTTCTTTTACTCAAAAACCTACACAAACACTGAAATAATAAGTAACAAACTAAAAATGAGACGAAATCTAAGCTAAACGACTCGAAAAAACGAATAAAATATGCATAGAAAATCGATGTATTTGCAATACATAAAATATCCCCACACTTGACCCTTTTTCGTCCTGAAACAAAAACATTTTATCATATATTTACAATCAGAGACTTGAAACCAATTAGGAACAAAATAAGTTGAAAAGAAATTGAATCTTGGTATTGTTTAACAAAACATCCTAGCACTAGCAAATCAGGTCCCTTTATCATGTTCGCTATTAAGTTCAAGTGAGCAACTGGGTATGTCTAAAGGATCTCACACCTAGGAAACCACTAGGTACCAGTGTATATTTTTAATGAAAGGCAGAAGTCAAACCATTTAGGTTGTTCTACCCGCTATAACCTGAAAAACTAACATATCTAATAGAAGCTCAGATTCACATGTGAAAGTGAATGAAATGAATGATATGAACATATACAATCTTCAGGTTACCCTACAGACTCTAGACCACATGTCCCACAATTGCTCACAATTGTCACTCACACTCGGCTAATTTCTGGAACTAGTGTAAAGGCATAGCATTTTTGTGTACACTCAAACCAAACATAACAGGAATTTATCATAAGCTTGTTAAAGGATCCAGCTCCACTCTACGAACGAAACTTGCACAAAATCAAGTAGGACTTAATAGGGCTGTAACGAGGCTAAGGTTTAGGGTAGGAAACACAAAGGAAAAAACGAAAGGTGATTAGATGAATACGGTTTTACTAGGCCAACACAATGAACAAATGCTAATGAAACAAAACCAGATCATCTATGGATCCATATTCACTAAACACCACTAAACATCCATACTTGCATCTTTTTTCTTTTTTTTTCTCTCCTTTTTTTTATTTCATTTTTTTTTTCAATTTACATAAACGAAATACAATGAAATAAACATAACTGCAAATATACTAGACACTAGCTCAACCGGTTCATCTAAACACACAGGCCAAAACAGATAGGTTTAAACAAACAAAAGGTAAGGCTCACGGGTTAATAAACAAGAAAAAGAAAACACAAAGACTCAGACGGGTGAACTAGGGGAAATAAACCATTTAAGGGTAAGAAAAAAAAAAGACAGGCTTCAAACAAGGCTCAATCCTAAATGCCTCTATCACTTCTGTGCAAGTTCACATTCAAAGTCTCAACTAGCAGATCCTAGATAAGTCTAAAATATACAAGTTATGTGGTATTCACTCAGTCAAGCAGATGCATAATGAATGCATATAAACAATTAGAAACAAAAAGGCTAACCTCACCAAATGAAACTCTGAAAGGAAAAAATTGGGTCTAATTGCGGACATTTGTAAGTCGATATCCCTAGATTACACCTTCCAATTTACATGTTCCTTTTATGGAATTCAATGGGGCGCCACTAATTTCTAATTTATTTGCATAAAAAGAATAGTAGCGTGCTAGATTTGTGAGTAATAAGCTTTCTATTAACAGTTAGTTTAACAACCATAGGGGTGCCTTATTTCCTAACACTTGGTTTCTCGTTTCCCTAGGATGAGTACCCACAAGACCTTCCAGTTTTAATTAAGTGAATTAGGAACATTAGGAGACATTTCAAAGCTAGTTGGATTAACAAAAGACTCACTAATCAACATATATTTTTTATTTTTTTATTATTATTATTATTTATTTTTTTTGACTCAACCGACACTATATACAGACTCGAACGACAGTTACCCACTCCACACTTGAACATTGCATTGTCCCTAATGCAGAAATGAAAAACCTGACCCAACAACTAAAAGAAGAAAACCAAAACTAAAACTAAAAACTAAAAACAAGAAAAGAAATAAAAACAAAGATAAACTGGAAAGACCTTAGCTGGTAAAGTATAGGAAGACTTCATGTGCCAGTCTTATCCAGAAATGCCTTCCAATTTGAACGTGCTCAGCAAACATTCCCAAATCTCACAACACGAACAAAAGCGGCTACCATTCAATCATTCTAACACAAAAACTCAATGAAAGATCAAACATCACAGTCATAAAGTGCTAAGTCTAACCACTCGGCACTCCAACCCAACCGACCCATCCATGAAACATGCTAGAAATATCAAATACAGACCAGGATATCATAAAAAACATCATAAAAGAAAAATAATAACCAAACAAACTACGAATGATCATCTGCTGTCTCCATCTCAACTACTGCTGCGGTGGGGCGGATCTGGTCCACGGAAGAAACAGGAACATCCATGTGCATGTCCTCATCATACCTTATAGCCTCTTCATCTTTGTTGTTCTGTTCTATCATAGTCCTCATCTCACCAAACCAAACTGCATCTGATCATGTAAGCTGACCAAACCTGTAATCCATAGAACTATACAAGCTATCCAAAGTCAGTGCATGGTGCGGGCTCCCTATGTGCATACTGCTCACCCCCGGCAGCTCTCCCCTATGTAGTGGTCTCTGTACACAAGGAGGCAAACCCATATGATCGCCTCGGCTGCATCAGTACCACTCAGGGGGATGTACCTGTGGTCCTCAATATCATCCTCCCACTGTGGCGGATCAGTGTATGTCCAAATACCGCCTTCCTCAGCTCTCGAGCACCAAAATGTACAGTATCAGGACCCTTAATCATCAACTCTCGATCATACCTGTCAAACAACCCAGACTCTCAGCAATCCGGGTGATATAGGGTCCCATATCCAGTCCTGCCCTAGCACCACCACGCCTACCTCTAGCGAAGGACCATGCTAACAAACAAGCAAAATTTACTGTCCTACCTTCCCCCATACACATCATGCAAACAGATCCTCCAAGTCATTACTCTCTCCGACTTCCTCGCAATGATGGTGCAACTCAAAATCTTAAAAATGTACCTCAAAATTTTATCTTGATATCTGTACCCACCATGGCGTTAGAAAGTAAGGTAGGATGGAATTGGACCAGAAACGTGCAAGGTCGAACTCGGTCAAACAACATTCTTTACCCTCAGATTCCTTGAAAGCACCTCGCAAACCAGTAATAAAATCTGGGATAGTTATTCCTCTACTGTATAGAACCCAGTATGAACCGCAAACTGTGGAATAGACATCTCGTGTGTATGTCTACCCAAAGCAAAAAGACACTGCATCGGGTTCATCAAAGCTACCCTCCTTCCAATGAAAGGTGGATAAAAACTCAACCGTAGGCTCTGCATACTGTGGTCCATCACACTTCAATACCTCCCTCCATTTTCCACTAACCCATCTCTCATTTTTTCAAACTTACCATTTGCCTCAACAACATCCCAATCATATTCCTATGTTGCATCAAACCAGTTCTAACGAACTTAGCAGCTTTATTTCTCTCATCAGTCCCCAGTTTAAACTGTAGCAATGTATGTGCACCCAAAACAGTGGTGTGGGTGCCCGGTATTAACCCCCGTTCCTCATACAAAATCTTTCTCTTTTTTCCTTGCCATTGATGATGTTCCTGATCAGCTGGGTCACCACGGGTTCTTGGCTTTGGTCCCCTTCTCTTCTTTGATGGTCCTGCCTCTGACATGCCTGAAAAACAAGGAAAAATACAAGGCATTAGCAATTACAGCAACTCACAGAACTATTTTTGATTTTTTTATTTTATTTTTATTTTTATTTATTAATGTGGAAAACCCGTATAGCATTTCGTTCGCGGATAACCTGTTAAAATAAAAAATTTAAATTAAAAACTAGAAAGTTGAGGTTACCGTCACAATTTGATAAATGTTAGACTAAATCTCGCCCGAATGGAGATTGAGTACGAGCGAGATGGTCTGAACCTATTAGAATCATTAAAGTAATCAAACACAAAAAGACTCAAACTAACCTAAAACATGCAAAAATAAAACAAAACAAACACAAATTAAGCAAATAACCTAGAAAAGACTCATGTTACACATCTACCCCATCCCGGCACTTTAATTGTCCTCATTAAATCCCAAGTGCCCATCAAATGAAAACAAGTGTGTTGTTAGAGATAAAGTGATTCAATAATTAGGATTTTGGAACAATAGTGGTGAACAGTGGTCGGAATCTGGTGATATGGGTGGTGGTGGCTGTGGAGGTGGAGAGTGGGGGCTGCTGGTGGTGGTTGGAAGGAATGGTTGCGGCGGCAGAGAGGGTGTACGGGGTGGTCGCCGGCTGGGGTAGTGAAGAGAGGAGGAGCGCTGTGTACAATGGGGTGGAGGTGGATGTGTGGAGGAGGTGAGTGGAGGTGGAGGCTGTCGCCGGCGGTGGAGGTGTGGAGGTGTGGAGGAGGAGTATTAGAAATTAGGGCTTGAAATAGAAGAAAGGGGGTTAAACCCCGTCTGGTGGCTGTCGCGCGACGCGAGGGAAGAAGCCAAAACCCCTCGCGTAACGCGTGAGGCGTGTTTTGACAGGAAAGTTTTGAAGATTTTTTGGCTTCCAACACTTAGAAAATTTTATAGGTTTTTCACCCCAACCTCCCAAAAACCCTTTTTAAGCCAAAATTGACCAAGTACTTACCTGGAATCCGTTTTCTTTCATGTTTTCCACTTTCATTCGGTTTGGATTTCCTGCAAAATGACACAAACACAAAAACAAAACAAAACAAAACAAAGAACACACCTAAAAATGAACTAAAAAAAATAAAATAAAAATAAAAATTGCAAAGCAAGGAACAAGAAAATACAAACTCTACACTCGGGTGTTATCCCGAGCTCCTTCAATCAAGCAATTACTCCTTTGGAACCCCGAGAGTTCCACATCCTCCTCGGTTTTTTTCTTCTAACTGGACCTCCTATATAGAACTTCAACCTTGACCATTAACCTTCTAAGAGAAACCTGTATCATCCTATATCTCAATAGTACCATAAGGAAACACCTCTTTCACTGTAAATGGTCCACTCCACCTAGACTTAAGCTTACCCGGGAATAGTTTCAAACGTGAATTATAAAGCAAAACTCTATCGCCACACTCAAAATCTTTACCACCTTTCAACTTCCTATCATGCAAAGCCTTAGTACGCTCCTTATAACTCATGATCTATCATAGGCCTCTTCCCTAGCTCATCTAACTCATGTAACTGGAGAAATCGGTTTCCTACCCGCCTTAGACAAATCAAGATTGACCGTCTTCAACGCCCAATAAGCTCTATGCTCTAACTCAACCGGTAAATGACACGCTTTTCCATAGATCATCCTAAAGGGAGTGGTTCCTATATGTGTTTTAAATGCGGTTCTAAAGGCCCAAAGCGCATCATCTAACTTATCGGACCAATCCTTACGGTTTGCTCCTATAGTTTTCTCTAGTATCCTCTTAATGCCCCTATTTGCATTCTCTACTTGACCACTAGTTTGGGGTGATAAGCTGTGGATAACCTATGTGTGACCCCATACCTGCAAGTGTCTTCTCCAACTGAGCATTACAGAAATGTGTCCCCCTATCACTAATCAACGCCTTAGGAGTACCAAACCTAACAAACAACTTCCTAAGGAACTGAACCACTACACGACCGTCATTAGTGGGAAGAGCTTGAGCCTCCACCCACTTGGAAACATAATCAATGGCCACTAGAATGTAACGGTTCTTCTGAGACACAGGGAAAGGTCCCATGAAGTCGATACCCCAGACATCAAACACTTCTACTACCTGAATCGGGTTCTGGGGCATCTCATTACGAGATGAAATATTACCGGACCTCTGACACGCATCACAACTACTCACAAACTCGAGAGCATCCTTAAACAAAGTCGGCCAATAGAAACCAGAATCTAAGACCTTCCTCGCAGTGTAACCCGAACCAAGATGACCACCTGCTAAACCCTGATGACAGTGCTTAAGGATCTCTAACCCTTCCTCTCGACTCACACATCTCCTAATCACATTATCACCCTACACGAAAGAAAATGGCTCATCCCAGATATACCGTTTGGCATCAGTAAAGAACTTCCTCTTCTATTGGCGTGTCATGCCTTTAATCACTGTCCTATCTGCTAGGAAGTTTGCCAAATCAGTAAACCATGGGAACCCTTGCTGCTCGGCTTTCACAAAACTCAAAGACTCGTGAGGGAATCTATCTCCTATCACCTCCTCATGCAACTCCTCTCTATTCGGATCCTCCAACCTAGATAGGTGATCCGCTGCAACATTCTCCGCCCCTTCTTATCCTTGATCTCGATGTCGAACTCAGATAGCAAAAGAACCCACCCAGTACGAGGTTGGCATCTTTCTTCACGAAAAGGAATCGCAATGCCGCATGATCATGGTAAACGATGGTCTTCGAAAGCACGAGATAGGAACGGAATTTATCAAATGCAAGACAACTACTAGAAGCTCCTTCTCAGTGGTGGTGTAATTCTCTTGACTTCATTGAGTATCTTGCTCGCATAATAGATCGGATGGAAGTGCTTGTCCTTCCTCTGTCCTAAGACCGCCCCGACTGCATAATCACTCGCATCACACCTGAGCTCAAAGGGTAAGCTCCAGTCGGGTGCCACTAGATAGGAGCATGAGTCAGTTGCTCCTTCAGAAACTCAAAAGCCTTAAGACATTCCTTGTCAAAGACAAAAGGAACATCTTTCTCAAGAAGATGGGTCATAGGACGGGTGATCTTAGAAAAATCTCTAATGAACCTACGATAGAAACCCGCATGACCTAAGAAACTATGAACGGATTTCACGTTAGTCGGTGGAGGAAGCCTAGAAATAGTATCTATCTTAGCTCGATCAACCTCTATACCCTCACGCGAAATCTTGTGACCCAGAACGATGCCTTCTGTCACCATGAAGTGACACTTCTCCCAATTAAGCATGAGATTTGTCTCAATACACCTCTGCACATCCTCCTGAGGTTCTCGAGACACAAATCAAATGAGGCACCATAAACAGAGAAGTCGTCCATAAACACCTCCATGGACTTTTCCGAGCATGTCCTGAAAGATGGCTGCCATGCACCTCTGAAAAGTAGCTGGAGCGTTACATAACCCAAACGGCATACGGCGGTATGCAAAAGTCCCGTCGGGCATGTGAAGGTGGTTTGTCTGCTGGTCCTCGGGTGCGATAGGAATCTGGAAGTAACCAGAAACCATCGAGAAACAGTAAACTGCTGACCCGATAAACGCTCCAACATTTGATCAATGAAAGGAAGAGGGAAGTGGTCTTTCTTGGTAGCATAATTTAGCCTCCTGTAATCGATACAGACTCTCCAACCAGTCCCTGTACGGGAAGGGATTAACTCATTCTTCTCATTCACCACCACTGTCATCCCTCCCTTCTTAGGGACTACCTGCACCGGGCTAACCCAATCGGAATATGGAATCGATAATAAATCTACAGCTTCAAGGAGCTTCTCTCTACCTCCTTCTTAACAACCTCCTGCATCTTCGGTTTAGCCGTCTCTGAGGCTGACTACAGGTTTGTACTCATCTTCCATGAGTATCTTATGCGGCAAAATGAAGGGTGGATACCCTTAATATCACTAAGTCGCCACGCAAATAGCCTCTCTATGTGCCTTGAGCACATCTATCAACCTCTCCTTCTCAACATCCGTCAAATAGGAAGAGATAATGACGGGAAATGATTTCTCACCACCCAGAAAGCATACTCTAAGTGAGAGGGGAGCTCCTTGAGCTCAAGGGGTCGTGGTTCTTCAACCGAGGGATTCTCTCTCTCCTCCTCGGGAACATCAACAGCAGCGAGCGACTCAGAATGCTCAACTGGCTCGCTTTCTGGGAAGACCTCATCCTCAACTACCGGGTCCTCCTCATCTAATCGTGGAAGGCAGCAGGTCTGCTGTCCACAATGTACTCAAGACATCGATCCATTTGAGTGAAAAATGAATCATGAAGTAAACAGAATCGTCTTGAGCACCCGAGTTCTTCATCATCGCCTTTATGACATCAAAGGTGACAGCCTCATCCCCTACACGAAGTGTAATCTGACCGTCATAACATCGATCAATGCCTTCGCGGTTCTCAAAAAGGGGCGCCCCAAAATGAGTGGGACCTGATCGTCAGCCTCCATATCAAGAATAACGAAATCCACGGGGAACACGAACTTATCAACCTTCACCAACAGATTCTCCCACAATGCCCCGTGGATATTTGACAGATCGATCTGCCAAAGATATACTCATGCGCGTTGGAGTCGGATCTCCAAGGTCTATCTTCTGATAGAGAGAATATGGCATCAAGTTGATGCTAGCCCCAAGATCAGCCAACGTGTGGTTCACAGTAGAACTACCAAACAAACACAGGATAGTGAATATACCCGGATCTGCTATTTCTCTCCGGTAGCTTACTTTGAACCACCGCAGAGCAATGTGCACTAAGAGAGACAGAAGATAGGTCCTCCAGTTTCTTCTTATTAGTAAGAAGATCCTTAAGAAATTTTGCATACTTAGGCATATACTGGAGGGCCTCGATAAACGGAAGATTGACCTTAAGTTGCTTAAACAGCTCTAAGAAATGCCATAATCCTTAGCATATTTTTGATGCTTCAGACGCTCAGGATACGGGACTCGAGTCAAATCTACCTCGTGAATCTTCTTCTCAACCGACTCTTTCTTCTTCTCAACAGACTCTTCGTTCAACGCAGTACTTGCTGGGATTACCCTCTTTTGTGTCCCCCCGGGAGTCTCCTCTCAATCTCTTCATCCATCACCTCTACATCTTCAGGTGGTTCACTTCCTTTTTCCTCCCCCTCTGCCACTACGAGTAGTCACGGCCTTCGCATGTGCATTCGGGTGTGTGTAAGTGTTAGCGGGGAGTGGACCTATCGGGTTCTGATCTAACTTCTTAGAAACCTCACCTACGACACGCTGCAAATCAAAGAAAGCGGATTGTTGATTCTTAGAAGAATATCATGCTCATCTAGACGCTTCTGTGTAACCTGATCTCGAGTAACCAACTGTTTCAGCATCTGTGACTGGTTCATCAACAAATCCTCTATCTTCTTCATTCCATCTCCACACCACCTGAACTACTACCTATATCACCTCCAGCAGGCTGAGTGTGCTGCCTCTGCTGAAACCCCGGTGGATTTCCTCCTGATCGCCAACCGAAGTTAGGATGTCCTCTCCACCCGTATGCACCGCCAGCTCCTCTTCCCTGACCACTAATAAAATCTACCTGCTCCTGTGCCACCAACGGGCAGTCTATGGTGTCATGTCCTCCTCTGCACATCTCTTATTTGTTCACACTCATCTGCAGATTTTTGATATCTTTTCTGAGAGCCTCAAGAGCAGCTGCCATGCTAGTATCAGTAGTGACCTGATGAACACCCCTCGAGGTCACGGGGCTCTAGCCTCAGGAATGGAATTCCTGGAATGTGGACTTTGCTGCCCGCAAGTGCAAAGCTCTCAAACATCTCCTCACACTCTTCTGCAGTCTTCTTCTCCATGATGTGACCTCCTGCTGTAGTGTTGAAATTTGTTGAGTGGAATAAGTAAGACCATTATAGAACTTCTCAATGAGTGCCCAATCAGTCAAACCGTGCTGGGGGCAACGGCTGGGTAGGTTGGTGAATCTCTCCCACGCCATGTGATAGGGCTCATCAGGATCCATTTTGAAAGAGTGAATTTCTTCCCTAAGTCTGGCAGCTCTGGAAGGAGGATAATATTTCTGAGAAACTTATCCTTCAGATCCTCCCATGTAGTGATGGAATCCTGGGGTTGAGTCTCGAGCCAAGTGTTAGCTCGAGCCTGCAGAGTAAAAGGAAAGAGACGAAGGTAGATCGCCTCTTTCGTTGCACCATGGATATTAAACGTATCGCAGATACGAATAAAGCGTGACACGTGTCCTGGTGCATCCTCATCAGCCAGTCCGGGAACTGGGTGGCGTTAGTGATGGTGGACATCACATAAGAAGGAATTTGCCAATTATTGGCAGCATCGACATTAGGACAGGTGATAGCAGATCTACCCCCTGTGATGCCATCACTAGCTCGCTGATGGACAGTGCGCCTAGGAGGAGGGGGATTGTCACCCATTGCAGTTGAATCAGAAAAAGGAATCGGACGTACCTTACTGTGTAGAATGGCTACCAAACGCTCACGAAGTGCGGTGTACCTCTCGTGATACTCCCTCTCAGGTCAGAAAATCCAGAAATTCAGGTTGTCCTTTTGACCTAGTGTGTGGCATGCACTGACAGAAAGAATGGACAGATTTAGAAAGATGAACTAAAAGAAATGAACTCAAGACTCTAAAAAGAAAAGAAACTAAACTATTGTTTATCCTAAAGGAATCTAGACTTGCTATTGCCAAGTGTCCCCGGCAACGGCGCCAAAACTTGATGTGCTTAAACGGTCTATAAAATAAACTAAATTACTAACCTAGACTTAAACGAGACACTCAAATTTTACCCTAAACGACCTAGACCTAGAACACAAATAGGCAAGTGTACCTATCGCGTGTAGAACAGATTAAGGAACACGGGAATCGAACTCACGAGACACTAGAAATAGAAAAACCTAGATTCAACTAAAGGAATAACAATTAATTATAAGATTGGGGGGTTTCAATTTAGCAACTAAAGACTAAAATTAATAATTAAAAGAATGAACTAAGAAGTGCAGAAATGAACACAAAGATGACTGATTTAAAGGTACTGATTAATTGAAGATAACACTATCTAGATAGAATCCTAGTTGAGATGCATGAATGTAAGAATGGTTCAGATTATGAATGGGTTGGTTTTCTAAAGATACATATCCTAAGGAAGACTTAGTGGATCCCAGACCATTCATCGGGTGTGACCAAATGACCCCTAAAGACATGTGTTATGCTTACCAACGGCTAAGTTTTCCTTCCAGTTAACTAAGCGATATTAAAGTACCAGATAGGTGTTGGACAAACTAGTCTAACATACCACAACATTTAGCATGCAAGAGGTGACTTGATTATGGTCTAATTAACATGATTAACAAGATTATCAAATTACCAGATTTGAACTGCTTACCAGTTATCAATTAACCTAGAATCTAATACCAAGATCAATCAACTAACCTTTATCTTCCAATTTCCAGTTAAGATACACATTGATTTCTTATCCAATTACACATGCAATCCTAAGACTTTACTACGTCTAGCAAAATCCCTAGTAAACCACAACACCAAGTCATGTGCTAGATATGATAACCACAATTGAAAGACATTCAGAGGCTAATCATAATAGATAAACATGCATTCAAGAACAGAAATCAATACATAATACTCATTCAATTCAACAAAATCAAGTCTTTTACAATAATATCAACCATTCATCAATTCAACCATTCAAACATCCACAATCATCAACTAATCATCATTCTAGATAGTGTATAAAGACTTAGCTACTCATAATCAGATCAAAACGTGAAAAAACTCAGATTCAATCAAGTTACACATCATGTTCAAATAATCAAACAATAACGAAGTGATAGAACCCGAATCAAAACGTTGATGATCCTAGCTTCAATTCTTTGCTCCAATGACTCCAATATGCTCAAAATCGCCTCTCTCCTTCGTCTTCAGCCGCTCCAAGTTGTTCAATCGTAATTAGGGTTCAAAATGACTTAAACAACACTTAAACATGTTTTTCACGTCTGAGGGGCCCTCGCGTCGCGCGAGGGAGAACCAATTTCCCAGTCGCGCAGCGCGAGGGTGTTAATTTCTTGAAATCTGACGCGGTGGCATTTTTGTAAATAAACTGAACTTCTGAAGGCTCTCGCGCTGCGCGACAGAAAACCCAATTCCCCGTCGCGCGACGCGAGAGGGGGGGTATTTTTTCCAAAATGTTTTTCTTCTTTTCTGTTGACTCATCTGTCGCCCGCAACGCACCCCGGAACAATAGTTTTCTTCAATTAAGCAAGTTTCCACCTTCTTTTACTCAAAACCTACACAAACATGAAATACTAAGTAACAAACTAAAAATGAGACGAAATCTAAGCTAAACGACTCGAAAAACGAATAAACAATGCATAGAAAATCGATGTATTTTGCAATACATCAATGATGATGACGTGATGATGATGACGATGATGAGGATGACGATGATGAGGATGACGATGATGAGGATGACGATGATGAGGATGACGATGATGAGGATGACGATGATGAGATGACGATGATGAGGATGACGATGATGAGGATGACGATGATGACGATGACGATGATGATGATGACGATGATGACGATGACGGATGACGATGACGATGATATGACGATGACGATGATGACGATGACGATGACGATGATGACGATGACGATGACGATGATGACGATGACGATGATGACGATGACGATGATGACGATGACGATGATGACGATGACGATGATGACGATGACCGATGAAGATGACGATGATGACGATGAAGATGATGGCGATGACGATGATGGCGATGACGATGATGACGATTGATGATGATGACGATGATGATGATTGACGATGATCATGATGACGATGATCATGATGACGATGATGACGACGATGATGACGACGATGAGGATGACGATGATAAGATGACTATGACGAGGATGACGATGACGACGATGACGATGATGATGATGACGATGAGATGAGACGATGACGACGATGACGATGACGATTGACGATGACGATGATGATGATGGATGATGATGAGTAGGATGATGATGATGATGATGATGATGATGATGACGATGATGATAACGACCATGACGATGACTATGATGACGATGACGATGACGATGACGACGACGATGACGATGATGATGATGATGATGATGATGAGATGATGATGATGATGAATATGATGATGATGATGATGATGATTATGATGATGATGATGCTGAGGATAGGATGATGATGAGGATGATGATGAGAGGATGATGATGATGATGAGGATGATGAGTATGATGATGATGATGATGACGATGATGATGACGATGATGATGACAACGACATTGATGAGACTGACGATGATGACGGATGATGATGACGATGATGATGATGACGATGATGATGATGACGATGATGATGATGACTGATGATGATGACGATGATGAGGATGACGATGAGGATGACGATGATGAGGATGACGATGATGAGGATGAGGATGATGAGGATGACGAGATGAGGATGACGATGATGAGGATGACGATGATGACGATGACGAAGCTAACGATGACGATGACGACGATGACGATGATCACGATGACGATGATGACGATGACGATGATGACGATGACGATAATGACGATGACGATGATGACGATGATGATGATGACGATGACGATGATGACGATGACGATGATGACGATGACGATGGGACGATGACGATGATGACGATGATGATGATGGCGATGACGATGATAACGATGACGATGATGACGATGATGACTGATGATGATGACGATGATGATGATGACGATGATTATGATGACGATGATCATGACGATGATCATGATGACGATGATGACGACGATGATGACGACGAGGATGACGATGATGAGGATGGCGCTGATAAGTATGATGATGACGAGGATGACGATGACGACGATGACGATGACGATGATGACGATGCGACAATGACGATGGCGTCGATGATGATGACGATGATGACGATGATGATGATGATGATTGATGATGATGATGATGATGACGATGATGATAACAACCATGACGATGACTATGATGACGATGACGATGACGACGATGACGACGATGAGGATGTGATGATGATGATGATGATGATGATGACGATGATGATGATGATGATGATGATGATGAGATGAGGATGAGATGATGATGAGGATGATGATAATGAGGATGATGATGATGATGACGATGAGGATGATGATGATGATGATGATGATGACAATGATGATGACGACGACGACGATGATGATGATGATATGAAGATGACGACGACGACGATGATGAGATGATGATGATGATGATGATGAGGATATGATGATGATGATGATTTATGATGATGATGATGATGAAGATGATGATAACGACCATGACGATGACTATGATACGTGCGATGACGACGACGACGACCCAATTCCCCGTCGCGCGACGCGAGAGGGGGTATTTTTCAAAATGTTTTCTTCTTTTATGTTGACTCATCTGTCGCCCGCAACGCACCCGGAACCATAGTTTCTTCAATTAAGCAAGTTCCACCTTCTTTTACTCAAAAACCTACACAAACCGAAATACTAGTAACAAACTAAAAATGAGACAAATCTAAGCTAAACGACTCGAAAAACGAATAAAATATGCATAGAAAATCGATGTATTTTGCAATACATCAATGATGATGACGATGATGATGATGACGATGATGAGGATGACGATGATGAGGATGACGATGATGAGGATGACGATGATGAGGATGACGATGATAAGATGACGATGATGAGGATGACGATGATGAGGATGACGATGATGAGGATGACGATGATGACGATGACGATGATGATGATGACGATGATGACGATGACGATGATGACGATGACGATGATGACGATGACGATGATGACGATGACGATGACGATGATGACGATGACGATGACGATGATGACGATGACGATGATACGAGTGACGATGATACGATGACGATGATGACGATGACGATGATGACGATGACGATGATGAAGATGACGATGATGACGATGAAGATGATGGCGATGACGATGATGGCGATGACGATGATGACGATGATGATGATGACGATGATGATTATGACGATGATCATGATGACGATGATCATGATGACGATGATGACGTCGATGATGACGACGATGAGGATGACGATGATAAGGATGACTATGACGAGGATGACGATGACGACGATGACGATGATGATGATGACGATGAGATAGGACGATGACGACGATGACGATAACGATGATGACGATGACGATGTGATGATGATGATGATGATGATGAGGATGATGATGATGATGATGATGATGATGATGATGACGATGATGATACGACCATGACGAGACCTATGATGACGATGACGATGACGATGACGACGACGATGACGATGATGATGATGATGATGATGATGATGATGATGATGATGATGATGATGATGATGATGATGATGATGATGATGATGATGATGATGAGATGCTGAGGATGAGGATGATGATGAGGATGATGATGATGAGGATGATGATGATGAGAGCATGATGAGGATGATGATGATGATGA